>JBBPCS010026984.1:0-23416 GCA_037974645.1 Hollardia meadi
AATGCAGCCTTTATGAAGAACAGAGAACACAGTTATACTCCACAGTATCTCGGGAAGGAATACAGTCAATGAGGAGCCTTCTGAACCCCACAGAGAACCAGGCAAAGACTGTGAAAGCAGTCCTTGACTTCATCTCTGCCACAGGATTACAATGGACACCGTTCGCTAATATGTTCCATACTCTGACACTTCCATCCTGAAGCATTTTCCGGTCTTTTTGCAGGGCTGTAAATAGAAGTATTTTACAAATGTTTACGAGTCTACATGTAGAATTTTATATGAATACCATCTTTTTTTTGCTAATAATGAGAAATTTGAAATAAATCACCATTTTCACTTCTACATTGATTAAATTTCTTTGGTCGTTGTGTTACTGTCTCCGCCTGAAGAATGAATGATATGTCATGGTTCGTATTATTTCCTGTTATGGTTTTGAGTTTCTAGTTTATTTTCCTGTATTTACTTCCTGTGTTATCTTTTGACTTTCTAGTTTGTTACTTCATGTTCCATTTTGAAGGTTTTCTCCATGTCTTGTCCTACTTTACACTTCCTACCTTTGTTCTTTTCCCTCCACAGTGATTGCCTGCCCCGCCCTGATTATTTTCACCTGTGTCTTGTTAACCTTCCCTTCCTTGTGTATTTCAGTCCATGTGCTCCCCTCTACCTTTGCCAGTATGTCGTGTGCCTTTTGGCGTTTTTCCCTGTTTGAGTTAGTTTTGTTATACTGTTTTTTGGACTCTCACCTGTTTATTGGACTTTGGATTTGCCTAACCATTTTGGATTTGTTTGCCTGTGTATGGACTGACACTCTGGTTTTGACCCTCGCCTGCCTCAACTCTCCGTAAGCCTTGTGTTTTTTGTTGTTAAACTGTTTAACTGAACCTGAACCCCTTTCCTAGTGTTTCTGGCACAGACCGTGACATATTAGAGTAGGAAGGATGTTCTCAGACAGGGATTCCTCAGCAAAACATCCGCAAGGTTGGAGCAGAGGCTGGCTTTGTGCCCAACCCTCAATCAGGAGATCTTAGATTTCACAATAGTTCCAGGTGTGTGTGCCCAATTTGGTTGCCTATTTTTACAACTGAAAAGTGTCTCTTTTTTTGTCGTGCCAATACTTATCAACAGACACAGACCTACTTGATCAGACTTTGGACTCTTAACATCAAAAACGCACAAAAGACTGGAAACATGACCTACCAACAAGTGGACAGAACGGCCTTCATCAATTTCAAACTCAACTCATGCTGCATGAGTTTAAAATGTGGTTTCACTCAAGTAGACTCAAGCTGCTATTTCTGATTAAGGATGGACGCTGCTGTTGTAGCTTCGTATAAATATCAAATTTCCATCAAAGGAAAGGAGTTCATCAAAAAAATAATTTACTGGTCATCTAGAATGGGCTGATGGATGTGAGTGTATTGTGGGTATGAGGGATGTGGGGAGGGTGCTCTTCACACAAGATTAGATGTGGGCAGCGGTGCCTGATTACTCAAGGGGCTGTGAGGCACACACAATCACGTCATACAGCTTAGTTTGTTACCACCTCTTACCCTCTGCCAGCCTGGAGAGTTTCCATAGCTGCTGTCTGGCTGCCTTTTGAAAACTTTGTGCATCAAATGAATGCAGAGAGAAACAAACTGTGATCAAGAACATGCTGTGGAGAGAGGCACCCATCTCATCGCTGATTATTCCAATGTATGATTTTTCTTTTGCAGTCTTAGTCTGTTATTGGAGTGAAACCTATTGGCCATAAAAGGGGCTGCCAACAGTGCAGTGTAAATGCCATGCATTATCTCGCTCTTCAAAGCATGAATGCATCCTCTGTAGTGCACAACACATTGATTCACATTTTTTTTTAAAAACTGATGCTATAAAAAATAATGCTGTAACAAGATTAATGTAGCTGGAAGCTGCAGTACTTTCTGTATTTGGACTTTCGGACCAAATACAACAAGTACACCTGTAATTTTGGTTCAGATTAAACTGAAAAGTCTGAAAGTCCAGACCAAACGTGTTAGGCGTGAAAGCACCCCAAGTGATTTGAAAAAGGTTTGTTTAATTTGTGTGACAAACCTTTCAAGGTACAAGGTATAATATAATGATAATATAGTAATATAACACAATTTTGTAAAAGCATAAATAAGTATTAGTCTGACCAGCTGTTGTTTTGTATCAGATCTGATCATTCCCAATAACAACACTCTTCTCTCTTCACTGTGTCTTTCTTTCTCTCAGCAACATTGTTAAAGCTGACCTTTTCTGTGGCAGCCTGTCTAACTACCTTGGCGTATATGATAGCTGGAGGATAGGCTTTAATTGACGTGATAGCATTCTTGAGGTTTGGCAAGGTGAGTAGAGAGAAATGTTGAAAGTAGAAAGGTTACACTCGAGTGGTCTTTGCTCAAGGTTGGAAGTGTCTCCTCATGATCACAACGATGTCAAAGGAGACAGACGGGTTTCTGTTTAATTTTAAGCATTTCTTCCTTTCCAGAAGTGCCACTACAGGATGACGAGGTCATTTTTTTGCTTTAAAATGAGGTTGCAAATGAAATTTTTTTTTTTAAATCCTCACCAGTGAGATGCACTGCCTGTGGTCAAAGACCACTTGAGAGTAATTGTACAGTCAATTTAGGAAAGTCATTTGAATTTATTCAGTAGAACCCTGTTTCACTGCCTGACTGCACTCAGTTGAGCCAAAGACTTTTCTATGACCTTTCCGTCGTACTGTATAGATTCTTCTCTAGTTGAGCTGGAAACAAAACAAGCCATTGGCTGTTGGTATGCTTTAGGTACCGCAGACATGCATTTTTTTAATCTTGTCTCAATTGTAAAAGGACATGAGAGAGTCTTGCTTTGCTTTCTTACATTAATTCAAAAAATGTATTTAATAGATTTTCAAAAATGACCCTGTGATACAATATTTGAATATCTATACATTATAAGATGATAGTCAAAGGTAATCATCAGCGAGTTTTCAGCAGCCTAGAAATAAAAGTGGATCGTGATTCATTATCTTTACTGTAAGTTTATTTCCGTCCATTCCAGAGGCTTCCAGGCAATGCACCCCATGGTGTGCATTGGTGTGTTTTTTTCCCCTGGACTACATGAATGAGCTTGTCACTTTCTTAAAGTGCAGGACATTAACGAGAGCTGAAACAGCAGGCAGACACTTTCCAGGAGCAGATCTCCTGTTGTTTATGAACACTTCAGTATCTACAATCATTTTTACAGTTGAATTTCGATCATGTAACATCGGCTGCACTGCAGTCACGAATCCTAGAATCTAATGGTTAATGGACAGTGAAATATGTTTAAAAAAAAAAAAAAAGTCATATATATTTCATATGTGTATATATACCAAAAAAAAGAAAGATGTGCCTATGTGGGCTACACTGGTGGGTTGCAGAAAGCCTGCACGTTGTGAAAATGAACCAAAGGAAACAAAGCCTACAGTGGTGACAATGCAGTACAGCACTTTCAAAAGTGTTCTATCTTAAAAGACTCAAATCAGGTGACTGTAATTGGATGACCATACTGTTACAGGTAATGCATTGAAAAATTGACCCTTCATAAATAGTTTGTCTACTTGCAATTAAAGGAGCAACAGAACATAATCTGCTTGTACAGAATGTAGTCCATGTGCTTTTTGAATTTATTTTGAGAATTGGACTCTCTAAGAATGCGTTAGATAAATATTAATTAGTTATTAATGGTTCATTTCCACAAACATTTAGGGATTTGTAGGGGAAATTTTTGGTGATACAAAAAAAAACAAATAAAAATTTGGTGTGTGTGTGTGTGTGTGTGTGTGTGTGTGTGTGTGTGTGTGTGTGTGTGTGTGTGTGTGTGTGTGTGTGTGTGGCACTATTCGTTCCACCAAATGATGCAGGCAATTTTAAATGTGCAAGTTAACAGGATTAAACAGTGAGGGCCGGATTTACTGAGGCTTTTGATGTGTACTCCAAACAGACAGTGTATTTATCAAACACACACAACAGGCTGGAGTCGCAGCTTTGCGTGTCATTTGCGTATCTACAAGCGGCATCTCTCTCTCTTTAGCGTATATGCATTTGAGGGGGGTTAATGCATGTTAGAGAAGAGAAGTGTAAAGAGACTGATCAACAGAGAATGATGATGTGTTCTGCTGGACTTACTGAGGTCATACTATTTGCAACTGTCAGTTTTGTGTGGAAAATTCTCCGTCTGTGAGAAGGAGGCAGCAGAGATTTACAGGAGCCACAAAGAGGATTGGAGTGGCAGAAATAAACATGCTTCTAATATAGGTTTGAACTAAAACCTGATTATTAGAACCAATAATAAAGAAATTAGGCTTTTATTAATTAACACAACGTCTGATTACTGTTACGCAAGCAAAAAGTGGTCAGGGAATTGTGTGTTGTACTACAGACTACTGTTCTTTGTGTTCTTGTGCATTTGGCTGCAATTACATCAGCATTAACATCCTTACCAACAGCATCTCCTCCTCCACCTACTTGTTCCACCCCTCTACCTCTTCTGGTTGTGGAGAAATGTGTACCCTGTGTACAGTTTGCACATCTGTGTCTTTTTTTATCACTTCATCTATTTTTGTTTCCAATGAGCATGTTTATTGCCTCCTAAAGCAGCACTAATTATGCTAAAGGTTATAATGCATTAAACTCTAAATGGAGCATCTTGGTTCTTTGACACCTGCTTCTCTTTCTGTGAGCACAGGATATTTTGTTGTCGTTAGAAGGTGCTTGAGTAAAGTTCTCCCCACCTCTGAAACACTCAAGGGAAACTCCCATTTGGTCCCCCAGAACTGCACAATGCCCATCAAAAGAGGAAAAGTAGTTATACTGGGAATCTCCCAGATGGGATGCAATAGATTTAGGCAATATCCCTTTTTTTGATGATAATGTACTGTAGTTTCCTTTAAATTTGGATTGATTTGTACATCTCAACACCTCAGCTTCCTGCATCTTTCCTGCTGTTTTTCATTATTATCTAAGCACTACACTGGCATCAGAAATATTGGTATGAATTGGGATCATTTGAGGTGAGGGTAAATCTGGATTAACTGGTGTCTTGCCAAAGATACCTGTGACGTAGGTTTTGATTTATAGCTCCCCGTTTGATTGTACATATTGATAGCGCACGATCGCCACCTGCATTGTATGTGATTGAGCCATATATCGTACTTGAATTACATTCTCTACAGTGACCTTCATTCACTGATGCGAAAAAGATTAGCTTTGTTTCATAATGAATTTGAGGTTATTCCGTGCAGTTATTGTGCTTGTTTAATTGACTGTGATAGAGAGCAGTGATTGTGGGGAGCAGATGATTTGCAGTGGAACAGCCTTTTTCTAAATGTTATAGGAAAGCAGAGGATAACTTTTTTTTGTTGCTTCATGTTGTTTTCACTCTGAACGTAACTCCTAAACGCAGAAGTATAAATCTGGCAAAAGGCCACAACACCCTCCCTTCTGCACTAAAACATATCCCCCTCTATCTTTGATGCTTGTAATACATTGACTACTTGCACTTTAAAACATTTCGCTCACAAAATTTTGGACCAGTCTCGACAAAATTGTCCCTGAAGGGAATAAGGTCAATTGTGATGACGGCTTGAGAAACTAAGATACCCAGATTTAACGTTATTTACTGTATAGAGTGTCTCTGAGTTTCTACACCTTGTCACATAGGAGAAAGAGGCTCGGGAGACTGGCCAACTTCATCGATCTAATCACTTTCCCCAAGTGTGTGTGATGGTCCGACACAAACGTACCCCACACACACAGATAGAAAGCTTGAACAGCCTAAAATACCAACAAACTCGGGTATCTATGCTACGTGAACGAGACATTCCCAGAGCCAGCAGGCCCCCGACACACAGGCCTCTTTCCTCAGATACAGACGCTGTCACAGACACACAGAAACAGCTGCACTCTCATTACCACTGTCAGTGATGGATTACTCTGAGAGAGGAATGAATTGGAGGATACAATGGAACAACGTTCGTCTTGCCAAAGGGGTGAGGGTTGTAGAAATGAATAGGTGCTGTTTTAAACAGGAACATATATTGAGATGTCTGCATTGTTGTCTTTGTCGTTGGCATCAACATATGTACTCCTTCTTCTTCCCATATAACAAAAATTTCACATCATGTTGAAAAATGTGTTTACCTCCTTCAAGGTAGTTGTTCCTGCTGAAAATACAGTCCCATTGTCTCTTCTCTTTTCTCCCCTTCTTCATATCTCTCGCTTCATATCTCTTGCACGATCCCCACATAAAAACGTGAGTTCAGCTATCTACTTTTTAATTATAATACAAGTCATTTTTACTTGGATATCAGATTGGGTCAGGCTCAGGTCAGCTGCCAGTTTGGCAGAATGAGTCTGGGTCGACCAGGTCTTTAGGATGTGGCTGCAGTCTCAGTTTTTATGCCTGAGCAGTTCTCTAAACTCTTACTGAGATGTGTAGCTAATTACGTGTCAAAAACCTTTAAATAAGTGGAAAATAAGATCATGTTTTGTGTTTTTACAGAAGACTTTTGCAGAGAAATCGCGCACGAGCTTTTGGTTAACAAATAAATGTTTACCCCTTAATCACAACAGTTTCTATCTTTGAGAACACAAGAGCATGAAAATTAAAACATCTTGTACATAAAACACGTCCCAGTACCTTTATTCTCACATCCCTAATCACAATAGTGTACATGTGTAATGTAAAGAGTTTTTAAAAAGCCTCTTTGGTGCCAGGTGGTGTCACTATCTACTAAAGACACCTGATGATGAGTAACTAACTAAACTACTTTCACTCTGTTGGTTCAGTCCTGTGGTATCCTGGCTTTATTTCATTTTTTCCAGCTGATGCAATAGATAACACGGACGTGATTAGTTGCTGATTAGTTAGCTTTCATATTTGCAAAACCAGGTACTGCACGCCAGAGAATCTATTAATCAACACCAATCAATTCAGACAATCATTTCGAAAGTTATGCGAGAAACTTAATTTAATATTTTTCTGTCCATATAGAACATAATTTTAGGTGCCCCCAGGAGATAACCCATGCAAGATTGGATGCTTGCATCATCATATGAACATGTATGTGTCATCGTTCACTTGGCTGCCAAGGCGAATTGTTCATTCCCAGCATGTATGGAGAGGAGTCAGGGGGAACGGGGCCTTTGACCTCTTCCCTGGCACACGGCTACAGCCCCTGTCATGTGGAGAAATATGAATCACACATCCACGCCGTGCCTCATTACCTACACTTGTGTGAACTTGCCCGTATGCTCACAGGCATACAGATGCACACAGCATGCAGCTATTTCATGTGCGATCTGGATAACACAAACGCACACTGTAAACTTTCACCTGCACACAAACAGGCATGAACTGAGATGCACATGCAGTCAGAGTCAGATTGAGCCCTGTGGGACGGCTGCAGGCGAGGAGTCGGTCCTGCTCTGCTAACGAAACCTTTCTGCCTTTAGACCTCTCAGCTGGTGTACCCTTGAACTCTGCATACATCCCATCTGTATCCCCAGCTCCTCTCTGTGCTCTGCTCTGCAGCCCAGCCCTCATCTTCTACCAGGGAATTCATTAACTGCATGTCTCACTGGTATTTATAGAAATGCAAGGCGCCCTCAACCAGAAAGTTATGGTGCATAGATACTGAAATTAACATAGACCACACTTAGTGAGCAATTAAAGGAAAGTGGTATAATTTGCCCTTTCCTCTTGCCTCTTTTACTTCTGCTGTTTTCACTTAGAGGCACAACTGCTGAAAATCCATCCACCTCAAAACACTAAACAAATCTCACACTCACATTTTCTGTCTTTCTTTGCAAAGAATGTTAAATTGCCACATTTTCCACCTACACTATGATTACCCTTCATACTTCATCCTTTATTCGGCGGGTGCAAATAACATCAAAGATTCCCATTTCCACTCCAGCCTTACACAAGAGAGCTTTGGAGAGAGAAATTATTGGTTCATGCGGCAAAAAGCTCTCGAAAATTAATTTAAGGGAAATTAGAGCAGCTTCAGTTTACGTTTCATTATTTTGACTTCTATGCAAACAGCTTGCTTTTCCCTGCTGTAACTGCTGGGTAGGGCTCAGTTGTGAGTCCAGGGCTGAGACGGAGAGTGTTGAAATTGTCATTAGTGGAGATCATGAGAGAGAGGTAATTGGTATTTGTGGGTACACAATAATTGCTGTGATAATATGCAGACCTTGTTTTTTTGTTTTTGCACAGCGTTCTCACACAATTATCTGACAAGATCACCGGCTCAGAGAGGAAGAGCTATTGTGTAACGCTGAGGGTGAACATAGAGTTGCTGGGTTCAAATCCAGAGACAGGATGTTGGGCGTCAGCAAATCAAAAGATGAGTATCTCTTCCTCAAGGTGCGAAGACAGATTCTCACAGGAAATCAAAGATGAGAATGAGCCAGGATGAAGAGGAGAGCAGTGTTTCATGTGAACCCCATGAAGGAACAGCCTGTGAATATACAGTACCTCACTTTAGTGTGTGAATCTGTCCGCCCTATCCATTCTCAGAGAGAACCAGACATAACATGAGTGTATCTATTGTTTGAATTGTATTAATTGAATGAGCGTTGAAATGTTTACTCAGAACTGTGTCAGTAACAGGAGGGATTAGACAGTAAAATGTGACAGGAATTTAACAGTTTTGTGAATGTGATTCAATAGGCTTTTTAAAAAAAGCTCTTCGGAATATTTTTATTTGGAGCTAAAATGATTAGCGGATGAATAAATACGTTGATTATTAGAAAAATCAACATAAACACTGACTGTGCATGTGTGAAAGTAAACTGGACGCTTGTTTCGTGGACTGTGTGTATGTAGCGGTACAGACACATGTTGGCACAAATGGATGAAGATGTTTTCTTAATTTGCTGGTGTTTTGTCTATTCGCATGTGTTTTCTTAAGTCGCAGTGCGTTGAGCTCTCTCAGCCACCTTAGTTTGGACTGTTGGTTGGACAAAACAAGACTTCACACTGGGTTCTGGGAAATTGCAATAGTCTTTTTTCCCCCACAATTTTATAGATTAAATATTTAAATGTCTCGATTAAAGGAAAAAATTATTGATTGATTGAGTAGATGAAGTAGAGCACAATCTGTGTATTTTGTAAAGGTGGGGCGGCACTAACACATCACTGAGCAGTCCCTTCAAACATCTAGGTGAAAATCCTGCTCACATCTGCCACAGTGAGGTGCATATTTGTTTATCAACAGCTCTCATCTATGATACCTCATATCTCCCCTGAGGACCAAACACATGCTCTCTCCACTCCGACGCTGAGACACCTGGTTTCTGGAGCAAATTAATTCCCAGTTGGAGAATGACTGTTATGAATGGGTTGGGCGAGAGAGATGGATGGGCTACCCATTCTCCTGCACAGCCCTCTGCTCCCAGTAACAAAGATGCTGGGGCTTGTCCTACTTCTGTGGGGGGAAGAATGTGGCTTTGTACAGTAGCTCAGGGGACTCTCCGTGAGGGGCTGGGAGGGCTGCCGTGTTAACAGACTCAGAGCAGAAAGATGCCCAGAGGAAATCCACCAACAGAGAAAATGATGTAGGGGTGTGAATCTGTGAATTTGGGAGCTTCACACTGATGATCCATTTTTCAGATTCTGGCTTCTTGATTGAGAAAGGCTACTATACTGTGCTGACATTTAGTTTATGTGTATGTGTGTGTGAGAGAGAGTCTGTAGTTCAGACCAAGGCGGCCCGATGACATTCAGCCTGAGACTCATAATGTTGAGCAAGACTTTTGAGCTGCTTTAACACTTATCCTCTGTCACCCTTTCTGTCAAAACTCAGTCGCATGAGTTCATGTAAGCATAAAATAAGCAACACCAGGCTAACATACAGCGTGAAGCCATTATTTATCGTTCGAGCAGGTATGGGATCACAATCCTGATCTGATGAAATATCTGTACGTCCAGAATGTCAACTGAACAGATATTAATGAAAGTGCAAAGAAGAAACGATGTTAAAATTGTAATTTTATAGAGTTTCAAAAAAATATGGATAAAGAAAAGACAATCAGTGCTGTAGAGGGGTTTCCCTATCGGGAGGGTGAATTTGACAATTTATCCATTACAGACTGGCAATCTATCTTGCCAAACATTTTAATTTCAAAATTAATAAAAAAGATTATATTGTGGGCATACTGTTAGTGGTCAGTATTTTCTTTAAAAAGTGCAGTTTACAATCTTCAATATTGGAAAATTCTCTTCTGTGTTTGTTTGCATAAAAAATCAGATTCTTTTCCCACCTTGTGCTGAAGATAATTAGCACCATCATCAGTAGAATGATGATCTTGGAATTTAGTTTCAGAAATGTTGGTCGAATTTCCCAAAAGGCCACAGTTGTGGTTGTTGTTTCTACTTATTAAGATTCAGTAATATTCAAATCATTCACATTAACTCCCTCCTGAGATAAAAATTTCACCTCCACATCTTGTTTCACACAGAAATGCATCCAAACTTGAATTACAATCCCAAAGCCATTTCAGTACATTATCAGTCATTTATCAAACAACTGATATATATAAAAATAAGACACAAGCTACATTTTTTAAAAATGTTTACAATAGCAAAGATTGTGTTAGAATATTTTACAATCCTAAAGGCATCTGTCTGTCTGTTTGTTTGTCAGTCAAAGTGATGAATGGCAGTCAGAGAAAATCCATAATCTGGCTCAAAACACAATAATCAATAAAAGAATGGAGTTGCTCTATCAAATATGCCCCCTCTTCATTGGATTGTGGTAACCTTTAGCAGAGCATCAGTGATCTGACAATAATCAGTGAAAGATTATTGATAGGCAATTACCTTTTGGGCTTGAGGGCACAAATTGAAGATTAGAAAGACACCATAATATCAAAGATTTGGTGAAAAATATTTCATTTTTATTTCACTTGAAGGATTAAATGCTTCACTTTGGGTTTAGGAATCCCTTTCAAACCTTAGTTGAAGATGTAAACAAGTCTAAATGTCTAAACAACACTTAATTTATGAGATGGCCTGCTTTGTGAGGGCTACAATGACGGGACACGAATACTCAGGAACCCCTCTCTCATCTTTTCAATGCCCTCACAGCTCTATTTTGTCAGGGTTGAATCAGGATATTAACCCTGGATTAGAATCCCAAGTAGGGGACAATGATTGACATTAGTTCTTACAAACATACCTGTACACAGACACACACTCTTGAACTTTGGCTATAATGAACTGTAGCACAGTGTATGAAAAAGAGCCTGATTTAATCTCTGTCAGACAGCAGGAACGCATCATGTGAAATTATGAGTCTGAGAGACAGATTAGATTATAATGTACATAAAATAAATGTAAACATAAAATAAAAATGATTGTGAGCACCGTGACAACAGTGTATGCCTCCTCGTCCCTCTCTCATATCCCCTTTTATCATTCACACCCACTTCTGTCCCTGATGTTCACATTTTTAATTATTTTTTTTAGGAAGGGTGGGTGGGTGTTTGGAGAGCAGAGTGCAGATGACACTGAATGGCAGAATGAGTAAATTCTCATGCTATTTGGGCAAGAACAAAAACCTCAATCAGCTAGCTCAACTGCTGCTGATGTATGCTTGAATCCCGCTTAGTCTCTCTCTAGTCCTCTTTACAGTCTCCCACAAGCTGCTCAGTGCCTCTACAGGGCCTTAGTTGTTTTAAATGTGTGCACATGGAGACATACTGTACATGTAAGATGGAAGTAATTCACTAAAATACGGTGGGAGAGAGTAAACCTAATGCTGGTTTCAGACCAAATTTCACATGAGCAAACAGTTTGCTGGCATGTGCAATATGTAGAGCAACACTTCACTTTCCAAAGCAGCCAACTAGGATTCTAATGGATTACATCTGAATGTAAAAAATCACAATATGTTCTCCCGTGGTTTCCTCTGTCCTTTTCTGCCATGCTTTATTCTTTTTACTGAAGTTCTGCTTGAATTGGAGAGTCCACTTAACATAACTTCATTCAGAGATTAACTTTTCCAGATAAGTGGGAGGCAACATGCACATTCTTCATCTCTTTTGTGGTGCAGGAAATCAAAAGTCCCGAAAATCCAATTGCAAAAAAAAAGTCAACTCTTGGACACACTTATCACATCTGCAGTGATTTTTAATTTTAATCTTTTTGAAAGGTTGACGTTTCCGTCACTGGGCCCTTCTCAAGACTAAAAGACATTGACTGTATATAAAGATGGACGACATGAGAGCTCACGAGACAAAACAGGGAAAAAAAGTTATGATAACTACAGATGGATAGGCAAGTTTAAATTTTTCTGATCTTTTGGTTTTAATTAGTTATTTAATGCTAAAACGGGGTGAAACGTCACAACATCATCACAATAACTATCACAACATTGTGTGACATGAGGACAAACTCAGACGATGTGCATTGAGCATGTACCTGTATATCACTATTCTATTCCTCTACCACAATGTTAATCGGGCATAACTAAAACATATAAGGAACAAGTACACATATTTTATAAAGTAAGATATTGTTTCTGTTTGAGGAACAAGCCTGAAAAGGGAGTTTCTCTTCAGATTCTCTTCAGAACATTTTGCTGGGAATTGAACTCAGCAAAGACAAAAATATTCATTCCCACTACACCCAACTTTACAAACCTTTCAGCCTAACTGTTTCTATTCAGCTCCTCTCCTCCTAATTTTGGTGTCAAAATACTGTATATCCCTTTTCTCTTTTTTGTATTTTAAGAAATTTCTCACAATTTCCTGACACTAGGCTGTGTCTCTACAGTGACTGAACAGCTTTGAGCTGTGTTTCTTCAAGGACTAGATATTTAGTTTCCTCCCCTACCACACGTCTCCAACAAAGAGAGCAGTATGGCCTGTGGAGCTTTCATTCCAGCCGGATACCACCTGATTTCACTCATTATCCAGGCTCCTGAAATAGTCAAGCCTATTAGATCACTTTTAATCAAGACCATGGTTCATTAAATCAAGGAGAATTTCCTACTGCCTCTATGGAAAGAGCGATCAGGACCCCTTTGTCATGTCTGTGGCTGACCACCACGGCTGTGGGAGAAGTCTGGATGATTCTTGCAAAGACTCTTGCTGGCGTCGTGATGCCCTGTCGACTTGTGTATCAACTTATTGATTGGATTGATTACTCTGCTTTGTTTATGCTGTTTATTCTGCAGCATCTCTTCAAGAGGATTTCCTCTATTAGAAATTACTTACTTTTTCTTAGATGGAAGATTTTAAATCATTAGGACTTATAACATGTTGTTTGTTTTTTTTTGCAATTCATAAACATACCTGATTAGGCTAATTAACTGCATTCGAATGTTCCAGGATCAAGTCTGACTATAACGTCAGGTTAGGAGGGGATTGCAACAGCAACTATAATCTGTCAGGGCTTTAGTTTCTCTTAAGATAAAGTTTTTGACAAATCTTGGCAACAATGAGGACAAACCAAATACACAAAGAGATGCACTGAGTAACCAGAAATATCCACACCACCAAAACAGAACAGAAAAAAATCCTGATTCTGAATAACACAGCAATTTTTATACTGTATCAGTGGCCAATTTGCTGTTGCAGGGTGCTGGACGACAACCTCGAAACAAATAATCTTTCACCCAAACAAACCAAACTGTATGAACAAATCAGGAGCTTAATGAAAAGATGGTGTAAACAACTGCGATCTTAAGAGACTTGATCTACTTCTGATCAACTATAGCATCCATCCAAGATTTCCCTGGGGGACTTGGAATATGGTAATCAAATTATGCAATCATGTTGTGCTTAACAGAGCAAATATCCAAAGGCCTTGAACATCACTTCCATTAAGCCGAGATGTATTTTATACACACAGTACAAGCTCTCCTGTAATTAAATTCACTGTAAACACGAATACCAAGGTGGGGAAACCACTACAGTAATGACACAGCAATCAATAATGTCATAATGTTATGGAAAATGCCATCTGAGGGAGTACAGATGGAGACAAGTTCTTTCTTATATGTAGTACATCAAAGCAAAAATATACAGCACATTGACTGAAACAAAATCTCTTCTGTCTTTTTGTTTGATAAAAATTAGCAGCAGTGCTGAATCAGCTCGTCTCACAGCATCTTAAGTTGCACCTTCACAGAAAGAGCAATGAGGCTGACATCCACACCTCTCAATTGCTGTGCTTTGACTGCATCCTTTTTCCCCCCCCCAACACTTGATAGTTAGGTGATCCTCTGCTCACAGAGCACACACACTTTGTTTCAAGCACAACACAAATTGGTACCTACTGTAGGATGATGACAGTACCTTTTCTTCACATGTTTATGACACAAAAAGAATGAGTCCAGCATTATATTTCTGCCAAGCAGCACAGGTCATTCCAAACTCATACATTACCCATGCAGAGCCCAATCTACACATGCCAACCATGAGGACAAGACTTGGCATTGCTCATGGGTTACTCATGCCAAGATATTTGATCCATTCAATATTGTGTCATTGTGTGCAAATCCAAAGCAATTATGCAAAATTGTTAGTGTGTTTATGGAAATACCGTACGCTCCGTGGATTATACTGCCACATTAACCCACATGTACACATGGAGAAATGTGAGGGTCAACAAATGAAAATACAATGAAAATAAGAGGGCAAGATGGGACATTCTTATCTTGTTCCCACAGCCAACCTGCCTGAGCTGCATAAGCTGACAAACATCTCTGACTGACAATTGTGCAATAAAGAAGGACTTACAAGTGTATCTACTGTGAGGGAGGGAAATCTGATAGCTCTGTTTATGAGTGACTGACTAATGCTGCATCGCTGTTAGATCAAGAAGTGTGTACAGTATGAGCTTCATTTAAAATTCCAAGTTATGGAGACTCACAACTTTCAATGATTTATGCCCCAAGCCTGCGTTCATACACACAGGGGATTATGTAAAAACTGCTCAACATTTATGTTAGGTTTTACTGTATGTTAAAGCAATATATACTGTGACTTGAAAAAAAAGCATGCCAGAGCTGAAAAAAAACTAATATTTCAGGACTCATTTCAGGACGTCCCCTTATTCTGAAAGCACACACCCTCAATTTGTCTTTTTAGAAAGACAACTTTTGAACTAACATCACAGTAAATGATAAATTATGAAAAATACAGTATGAATTTGTTACTCAACATTTATTTTTAAACAAAATGGCTCCATAGAGATCACTCGCGGCCATAAGGTTTGGTTATTTTGTATATTTGTCTGTAGCTGTCATGATATAACAAGCCGCACCCATTCCCCACACAGGCAATAGATTAGTTCCACTTATGTGACAAAGGTCTGGCTCTATTACTCACAAAGTCAAGTAAGTCTAATTTCATATGCACACACACACACACACTTGAGTTAAAGGAGAAAGTGTTGTCAAGATCAAGATGAATGCATCAATTACACAAGTGAGCGAAAGATCCAATACCGACAGTGTCCGCTTTGGAATTACCGGACATTTGCTCCTAAATAAGCCCCATATAATGGTTGACAAAGAGCAGTACTGCATTTCGGTTCTGATCTAAACAAGGCACAGTGTAATGACTTGCATGCATGTTATGAGAAACATAAAAAGTGTATGATAAATGAAACATCATGAGATGAAACATGGAAAAGATACCATGACTCAGTATCACTGGCTTTTTATTGACCCTTAACAAACACAATCCAGAAAAGAACTGCTGACCGCCTTTTCGTGCATTTTCAATGAATACTGCTGCTTGAGTAATATATCATGAAATATTAAATTTTGGTCTTTAATTCTCCTGAGTACTGAGTCAGGAATGGTCTTTTATTACATAATCAACTGTCTGGGAGCTGAAGTATTTCTGTCAACAAACGATATTCATGCATCCAAACCAGAGAAGAGGGTGCCATTAACCACTGGAGAACAATTATTGTTTTGCACTATGAGCTTATTGTGTGTGATTATACTGTACATCAAACATGTGTTGCAGGCTCTGGGGATCAGTTTCATCCTTGTTCCCTTGTTTCTATAGAAGGAAAATAGCTGAGGCGTGATCAAGCTGTTCATTGTTCCAGCATGTTTTGATCCTTTTCAATTTGGGGAAGTTTCACTCTCTTCTCATGTAACGCACAATATACTGTAGTTTGCTGTATGCAAACTGACGTCGGCTTACATGACGTCACGAGAGCATAAGAATGCATGTTGGGAAACTAATGATTTGTTGTTCCCAGGCTGCCCTGCTTAAACCGCAGCCTCACCTCCTGTTTACATTTATGCAACTGCACGTGCAAAAGGCGCGCTACAGTGCTTCTTTCTCTGTTTTCTCCGTGAATATTGGAAATAATGCATATGCTATTACGGTCATATACAGTTCCTAGTTCATCCTTTCCCATTATTTGAAGCAGTTTTGCCAAAAAAAAAAAGGAGCATAAAGCCTGCTGTTTTTTGAGCTGTAATTGATCAGAGCAAACATCCCTCAGTTGTAAGGAGTGAAAATGAGCACATCTGTTATGCATGTCAGCGTGCAGTGGGTTTATCGCAGGAATCTCTACTTGCTTCGGTTTTAACCGTGATTACCTCTAGCCCTTCTGCATAAAATGCCCTTGACATGAACTCGGATGCATGAAGAAGTGCGCCACGTTCATTCTATCACAACTACAACAGTTCCTTTTCATGGCCAGTGAACAGCCAACAGAGGCTGCCTCCTTACCTGTAAATGCCCCTGGTACATATTGAGCACACAGTCAGTCGCGGATCTCTCCGTCAGTGGATCTTTAGACTTCTTCCAGACTTGTGAAGTAGACTGTTAGACTGTAAGTGTTGACATGAGGCGCTACATGAGTTTGCGGACAGGAGGAGCGGAGCTGTCCTCTCCTCAGGTGCTGAAGCTGACACTTTGTGCTCGTCCAGGATTTCTGTGCGCGGTGACACCGAGGCGCGCCGGGCGCAAGAGGAGACCGACGGCGGACCGCACTTTTACCTTCCCCTCACAGTGTGCTGACGCCGGATTATTACAAGAACCGTCTTAGGGTGGCTCATGTAGGAATAAAATCACCGCGAATTAAGTCTTCATTCAAGGCATTGCCGTTTTCCACGTCTCTCCTTCTCTCCTGTGACTTTCACCTTCCCCCTAGTCTCCCTCTCTCCTCTCCTCCTCTCTCGGCCGTGGTTTTGACGCTCCTCGGGGTTCAGTCTCTTCTTATAGTGCACTCCTCTTTCCTGTTTGCCAACTACTCCCTCTAACCCAGCCCTCTGGTGCCTCCTCCAGTGCTGACGTACTCCACAAGGAGGCATGTTAAATAACACAGAAGGTGTCCAAATGGTTTTTGTTACAGATTTATTTTTTGCAAGTTGCCTATCCATTGATCTATCCATCTGTAGTTCTACATCATAACTTCTTTTTTTTCATGTTTTGTCCCGTGAACAAGGCACAGTAGCCTAAGTTTGTTCTTAATTTTGAATACATTTTACATATTTGTGGCTAATATTTGTGGATTATCAATGTTGAGACATGTTTATGTTTCTCTCTGTTGTCTCCTGCATATTATTATGCAACATACTCTGCAATTTCCTAATTAAATGCTCAAAGCAAACTGTGTACAGCACCTTAGGGTAGCCTATGTGTGAAAGAGTATGATGAACAAATTAGGTGTTCCCAGCTGTCCAATTAGTGAAGGGAAAAATTATATTATCAAAGGTATGCAAGTCATAGTCATAGTTTTCAGGTGATTATGTAAGAGAAGGAGAACCATAAAAAATTACCCTGTATCAATGTGTAAAATAGGCTACTCTTTATTTCTTCTATAAAAAAAAAACTGCCATTATCTCTAATTCACGTTAAAGTAAGTCTCACGACCAGATCAGTATAGACAGAAACTGTAACAGTGCATGACACAAACTAAATAAAGAGTAATACATAATAAATAAATAGTGATTTGTGCCAGGTATTCGTTGGAAGATTGAACAGGCAGAAGCACCCTCCATGTTTTCAGTAAATCATTTTCACTGTACATGGGCGAACAAGGTTGGTTGAGATCACTTGCTTACTGCTCATGTTGAGATGTTAATAAAACCACATGTTCTGAGTACGAAAAAGCTGTGAGATTCATCCATTTCAAGTCAGCTGCAAAGTCAGAAAACAAAGACTGGAGGTCCATGTTAGCTAATTTATTAACGCAGTGTGCTACGAAGCCAATAACATTTTGAAGTTGTTCACCTTTGGAAGAGTTAAGAAAGAGGACAATTACGAAAAAAGGTGCTAACTGCATGCAATGAATAGTTTAATACCAATATATCTATATGAGAGAGTGTGCCTTGGACAGTGAGTGCAGCAGCCAGGGGAAGAGTGCTTCATCAGAGCACTCTATGACTTGAGTGAGAACTGTGACTTTGGAGAAAAAAAAGAGCAAAAACACCGGAGACAGACTTATTGCTGGCATTTACGACAAAGAGCTCTCCAGGCGACTTCACTCCTACAGTCCGACCTTACCTTGGAAACTGCCGTGCAGATGATACGGCAAGCAAAGTACATAGCTGAAGTAAAACCCCCATCAAATGTCTGGCATTGGAATCTGGGAAAAAGGCCACTGGGAGAGAAAATGTTACTCCAACTTAAGTCTAGTAAGGTCAGTGTCAGTATAGGACACGTTTCTGCATTGATACAAGAGCTAATGTTACTGTCATGAAGGTTCAGAGCACTTAGGCCAAAGAGAAAGACCTAGTCAAGATCATACGAGAGGGAGCTGGACCATACGCCACACAGAAGTGATCCTCCATCACTCAGCACCTACCCATGGTGCCAGTCTATAGAGTCAATAGAGATGTCAACTGGCAACAACAGAGGAGACACTGGCCAAGCTGTCCGCCTCCACAGTTTTCACATCTGTGGACGCAGCTTCAGATTTTCTGGCAGATACCACTGCATGAAGGAGGGTACCCTCTTAACAATGTTTATCTTGGCTTTTGGGAGGCATTGATTCAAGCTCCTGCCTTTTGGAATAAATATCGCTCCAGAGATGGAAAAATGAATTAATTACTTGATGGATTAGATGGAGTAGCTGTGTATATGGATGAACATTGTCCAGCACATAGAGGATGCCATTAGAGTCAATGTGTTCCCAGGTAACTACAGGAGCCCACAAATGTCCACAAGCTAAAGCAAGCACAGGACATGATTAATTACATTAGTGCATTCATAACTGACTTATCGACATCAGCAGGTTGCTTGTAAGAAAGGGAAAACCACCTGGACATGGGATCAACCATAGTGCCAAGCGTTCCAGTGATGCCAAGAAGCACTCATCACTTCACCTGTTTTGACTCACTGTTACCCACAGAGGCAAAAAGCTGTTTGAGCAGCGGGGGAGCCCTAAGCTGGACATTTTCAGTAGTAGTATGGTCATGTGAGAGGTTCCCAAAGAACCTGGTAGGCATGGACCGATTCCGGCTTAACACTGATCACAAGCTTCTTGTGCCACCAATTAACAGTTAGTATTTGGTGTGATGTCAGCGACTCCTGATGCAGTTGGTGTGGTTCAATGCCAAAGTGTAATATGCACCAGGAAAATGGTCACTGGTCATTGCTGATGTATTGTCATGCAGCCTACTGAAGGACAGAGACATTGCTTGTCGTGTAAATGCTGTCACAGTTCCCCAGTATCACAGAACAAACTGGATATGATAAAGTCTGCTACGCAAAGGGATGAGCAGCTGCAAAGTGTACTGAAGCCGATCAAAAGGTGGATGGCATCACACACAGTGTAAAAGGCTATTACACGGTTTGCTTTATTGTCAAAATGTGAGGGCCTTATCACACAAGACTGTCATATTGTAAATCCACATTGAATGAGACATATATGAGTTGCATATATGATGGATATCAAAGCCTGTCAGAATGCAAAGAACAGGCAAAGGAAACTGTGTGGTGTGGAAACAAGCGAACACATCACACAACAACCTGCACCTCTGCCACAGACATGTGAGTGTTGAGGCGAGCACTAAAGACTTTTGCAGACGGCAGGGCAATGGCATTGTGCTGGCATGGTGCACTCGCAGATGTTATGATTGTTGTGACAACTGCACTTTTTTTTTTTTACATAAACATGACATCCCTCCCCCAACCCACACACGCACACACATCCACACTTTTTCCTGACACAGTCATTGATGAAACAAAACTCAAATCTATAAAAACAGTACTTCATAGAATAAATTGCTCATACATACAAAACCTGTGGGTCAAGTTGGATTGATCGAACGACCATCAAGCCCAATCACAGCCATTTGGCTTCTGTCACTCGTTGGCTATGATGTCAGATTATGGAATCAGAATACAAATCAGATATATACCATACACAAAAGCTGATCATGACATCCAGGATAAAATGAATGTATTTCATATTCACAGTTCAGTTTAATTCACAAAAAATGTTGTGGTGGCACTGAAACAAATATTTGGCACTGAAAAATGTACCACTGAAAAAACCCCACCAACGTTAATTTTATTTTATTTTTTTAAAACATTTTTTGTATTTTGATGAATTTTTCAACGACAATCTACCAATGTTTATCTTCATGTCTATCCTTTTTTTGAAGTCAATTTTTTATACCGTCAGTTTTTTTCAGTGTCACTGGTTTTCATTTTCATTTTTCTGTCACCATTTTGGCGTGGAGAGGAAGGGTTTAAAGGGCAAGGAGATGAAGTGATATGTGCATACTAATGGGAAAAAACGTCACTCCTCTTTGGACCAATGCCAAATGTTATTTTCGATGCCAAAATTTAAAATCACGCTCTTTTCCCATATAGAAAGATATGTGAGTGAGGATTTTTTTGTTATGTTAGAGCTGTTGTGTCCTTGCTAACTTAAGTTGGGTACTAAAGAAATCCTCCCACCTTTAAACTGTGGCCTTTGTTACTGTATGTTTTATAAAGGCTTATTCACATTTTGTGACCATGAAATTGCTTCGATTTTTTTTTGTTTTTGTTTTACTTTACTTTTATTTTTTGTTAAAAGAGTGTTTTTTAACATACACAAAAAAAGTCTATTCTGTCTAGTCTGGTATGCTGAATTCTGGTGAATGTAGTATCTTGTGCTACAAAGTACAATAGGTTTGGGAGGATTGGAGTGGGGGTTGCTGTGCTCATATCCCCCACACTTTTTAACTAAACTAACTATAACTATAGCTGTTTTCAGGGTACTTTTATTTTGGTGTGCAACAAATAATATGCTGTTCAGCCTTTACATTATATATTCAGGCCTGCATACACATTCTAAATAATCTCACTGAAAAACAATGTGATGATTCATTCACACTTGTATTTTATTACCCCTCTAAATATAGAAAATCCATGATTTCAACCATTCACCATATATTTTGCATGCAAACCCTTTTTGCACTTTGTAGCTGCTCATTAGATGTAGTTGAGTAGGATCACCATCTGGACAGCTACTATACACTGTACTTAGGTCAGATGTTACCACTAAACAGAGTGTGTGAATTAAAGCTGCACTATAGACCATTTCTCACACTGGCGGCTCCAGATGCCAACTAACAATATAAACTCCATGGCCAAGAAATCATGTAATGTGATGCAACTGCACACAGTGCTTTCATGTCTGTTGCCTGTCAAAAGGCAAAGGATTTAATTTGAGTGAGTCTTGTTTTCTTTTATCAGTGAAGTTTGAACTATTCGTCATCGTCTTCTTTTACTGGTGTTTAGATCTAGAGGATATGAAAAAAAAACCTCCATAACACAATGTAATAATTAAAACACTGCAATTGTTAATGATTTTAATCTCTTCCCATCCAGCTCTCAAACCTTTAACACCCCATATTATCGTACAACAGCAGGAACACAGTCAGCAGTCCTTTCCATCCGCAGTGTTTTGATATTCATCCCTCATCACATGAAAACAAATCCAGCCCCCAGGCATGAATGTCAGCGTGATATTAGGCCCTGTGTTTCTGCATATATTGTTTACCAGAAATACATAGACATAAATTTACCAGGCAATGTGTCAATAGGGTCTCCTTCTTTCATACCCGCCCACGTGTTTTATCAATGAATAATAATTACACATTCGTGTGATCTGAGATGACAGATGTGAACACATTGGCCTCTGAGTCTGTTTTTAGATTTGATCGGACTCTAGTTCTGTGCTTTTCTTCCTCCCTTAGCCATCAATCTCCTTGTGTTGACGGGCAAATGGAGAACATAATTAATGTTAAGATGAGGGGCATTACTTCTCCGTATGAGGGACAGACATTCAAGGTCCCCAAGAGAGGATACTGAGTTTGGGGATCCGATGACTTTTCCTCGATGGTTTGCCGTGCCATTTTGGTAAACACATTCATGCCCCACTTAGAATTAACTGTGATAAATTTGTTGATCCCCTGACTTTTAATCTAGCGCCACCATTTCAGATTTTTAGTAAAATGTCTCAAGACTGGTCAGCTGGGTCGACTACCTTTGTCTAATTTTGTCCAGAGGACAAATCCTGCAACTTTGGTGAGTCCTGACTTTTCCTCTCGTGCCACCAGCAGGTCAAAATTTTAACTTATTCATGAAATTTCTTTGTATCAACAAGTTGGCACAAAATTTCACACAGACAAAAATTTCCCCCAAAGCATGAATCCTCATGACTTTGGTGTCTCTTTAACTTTGACATTCCCATCAGCCTCAGCCTGCTAATTAGCAAATGTTAGCATATTAACATGCTAAACTGAGATGGTGAACATGCAACATTACTACCTACTAAACATTAGCATGCTAGCATTGTCGTTTTGAGCATATTACCATGCTAATGTTATCATCTAGCTCAAAGCACTAATGTGTCTAAGTAAGGTTGGCTGTAGACAGCTTTGTTTTAGATTTGATGGCAAATCGTCAAAAGGATTTTAATTATGTTTCATGAGCCTCACAGGTTAAACTCAAATCATATAGATATAAAGAGTGAAAGAGCTTAAAAATCCCCTTTTATTGAGTGCAGATGCAGTTAAGGCAGAGAAGGTTATGTTTCAGCAGGTGTTATTTCAACTTTTCCTGCCCATTTTTAAGTTTTTTCACAGCTCATTATATGGGCATGCATGCTATCAGTTTACCTGTCTGAAAACATTAAAGTCACCAAACCTGCACAATCCGTAGAAAAACAGATAATGTCCTGGCAGAAAATTACCAGGACCTTTTCTGTTAAGTTTACGGACATTTCCGTCAACCATAAAACGGATAATTTTATAAATTTACAGTATATCGTCTGTCCACTTAACAGACACTTCTGTCAATCCCAAAATGAATAATTCCTTAATTTACAGTACATCCTCTATATTATTCAGGAACAATTCCGTCAAACCTAAAACAGAAATTTGTACATTTACACTACATCCTCT
>JBBPCS010027022.1:3383-14374 GCA_037974645.1 Hollardia meadi
GATCACCTGATCATCTGGTCACCTGATCATCTGGTCACCTGATCATCTGATCATCTGGTCACCTGATCATCTGGTCACCTGATCATCTGGTCACCTGATCACCTGGTCACCTGATCATCTGGTCACCTGGTCACCTGATCACCTGATCATCTGGTCACCTGATCATCTGGTCACCTGATCATCTGATCATCTGGTCACCTGATCATCTGGTCATCTGGTCAGCTGATCACCTGATCACCTGGTCATCTGGTCACCTGATCATCTGGTCACCTGATCACCTGATCATCTGGTCATCTGGTCACCTGATCACCTGGTCACCTGATCACCTGGTCACCTGATCATCTGATCATCTGATCACCTGGTCACCTGATCACCTCGGACTGGTACTGTCGTCTTTGATGTATACTGTGATAATCATCGGCCTGCTTCTTTTTCGTTGTTGAAATTGAAAGCTGATTTTGATTGATTTTCGATTTAGAATGGAATTGGTGACAGCCCTACTCTGTAATGACGCTGTGATTTCAGACATGGCCTCGTACGTGACTCCGTGCCGGACTCTTTAACTTCAACTATACACGACTTTAGGGGAGGGTAGAAAAATCGATTCACATACGAATCTGGATTCTTGTCTTCCAGGATTCATAATTGATCACAAATGTCTAAAATCGATTTTCTAAATGTTCTAAAAGCAGAGTCAGTAACTGATTTCAGCGGCGTGAGGTGAATGTTTGATGTATCTCCTACAAACATTAATAATCTGGACGCAGTCGCCGCTCACACACCAACAAGCGTCTCTGTTTGTGTCTCCTGCAGGTGGAGTTTGTGTGTTACGTGTTTCACGGGGAGCAGTCACGCTGGCGCCCCCTAAACCTGGAGCTGGTACTGCAGCGCTGCAGCGAGGTGCAGCACTGGGTCGCCACAGAGATCCTGCAGTGTCATTCGCTGCCGAAGAGGATCCAGCTGCTCCGCAAGTTCATTAAGATCGCAGCGCTGTGAGTCCAGATGTTTACACTAAAGATGGCCGACACGAGAGCTCCCAAAAGTAAAGCCGATGTCACGATTGACAGCTGAGCCCTGCTTGTGATTGGGTGGGTGGGTGTATGGGCGGGAACACTATACCGTGGCCCCACCCCCCGATCACTACTGCACAGACTCTGGCTCCAAATGACGTCACCAGAACGAGATGGCAGCGCTCGTATCCGGGATATTTTGGCTTCATTTTTGCACAGTGGGAGGAAGTGGAGACGTGGCGGCCATCTTTATTTAGGTCAATGGTGCAGATAGGAAACTGTGTGTCACAGAATTGAAGGTAGCCTGAGGCCTGATGTTAATCACACTGATCGTAGAAAACGTATTCTGACCATTTCTGACCTCAGATCTGGCTCTCGGGCGAGTATTTGTCGTTTATTCACCCCGTCCTCTGTGTGTAAAGGCCTTCCGTCTGTGGATGTCCTGACAGTTGTGATAACTGATGATTAAAGGTTTATGAAGCTGTGTAATAAAACTGTTGTCTGTCCAGTTGAGAGGATTTGCTGCTTTTCTCTGGTCTCTATCAGTTAGTCGAACAAAACAGTAAAAAAGTTTTACTTTACAGCATCTGGTGATTTTCTGCCTGTTTCATTGTTAGATGTTATTAATTTTTCTAATAGATGATGAAACTGAAGAATTGATAAGTTTTAAAATCCAGCTGTTGTGCCTGAATGTGTGTTTTGTGTGTGTGTTCCAGCTGTAAGCAGCAGCAGGACCTGCTGTCGTTCCTTGCTGTGGTTCTGGGTTTAGACAACCCTGCTGTCAACAGACTACGACTCACCTGGGAGGTACAACACACAACACAGCACAACACAGCACAACACAACACAACACAGCACAACACAGCACAACACAACACAACACAGCACAACACAACACAACACAGCACAACACAACACAACACAACACAGCACAACACAGCACAGCACAACACAACACAACACAGCACAACACAGCACAACACAGCACAACACAACACAACACAGCACAACACAACACAGCACAGCACAGCACAGCACAGCACAACACAGCACAACACAACACAGCACAACACAACACAGCACAACACAGCACAGCACAACACAGCACAACACAGCACAACACAACACAGCACAACACAACACAACACAGCACAACACAACACAGCACAACACAACACAGCACAACACAGCACAACACAACACAACACAGCACAACACAACACAACACAACACAGCACAACACAGCACAACACAACACAACACAGCACAGCACAACACAGCACAACACAGCACAACACAACACAACACAACACAGCACAGCACAACACAACACAACACAGCACAACACAACACAACACAACACAGCACAGCACAGCACAACACAACACAACACAACACAGCACAACACAACACAGCACAGCACTCAGGACATCGTTAGCCACTGCTGGGTCTTTATTGGATGAACTCACTGTTGTTTAACCCCGCCCAAATTCAACAGTTAAACCAATGAAATCGCGGTGGGTGGGATTTCATGTTTAACGTTGAAGCTAGCTGTGGCAGACGTCAGAGCGTGCTGCTCGCTCTTCTTCTTCTTCTCTGTGTTTATTGGTGGAAGTCAAACCTTTAAAGATGCATGCTGCCACCTTCTGTATTGGAGTAGGTTGAGAAATGAAAAGATAAAATTTCTCATCATCAGGCCTCCATACTATTTTTCTCAGTGTAGTCATGAAATCAAAAGGTGTCAAAATTAACTGTGTGTGTGTGTGTGTGTGTGTGTGTGTGTGTGTGTGTGTGTGTGTGTGTGTGTGTGTGTGTGTGTGTGTGTGTTCAGGGTCTCCCGGGGAAGTTCAGGAAGCAGTTTCAGCAGTTTGAGAGCATCGCGGTGAGTAAAGGAAGTCTTTTCAGTTTTGTTTTTCTGACCTGGTTCATGATGAAGGTCATCATCATCATCATGTGACGAGATGTTCACATCTAAAAGTGATTGATTGTGCTGATCAGTCTGATATTTCTGTGAATATTAAATCTTTACCTCCTACAGGACCCGTCCAGGAACCACAAGTCCTACAGAGACCTGATCACCAGCCTGAGACCTCCGCTGATCCCCTTCACACCTCTGCTGCTCAAAGGTCAGACTGATTGATTACAAGTCAAGTCGGGGGGGGACAGTCACATGACCCCTGTTGTCCCCTGAGAGGCTCCGCTGATCCAGGATCACTTACAAACCTTCAGTTAGTCGTCCTCTGAGACTCAGCTGTGAACCAGATGTGCATGTTAGCTCCACCTCGCTAATTAGCACCTCTGGCTAATCAGCTCTGTGTTACTGTTAACCTGCTGCCACACACACACACACACACACACACACACACACGTTCTGTCACTTCAAAGAATCCTCTTCATCGTCACTTGTGTGTGTGTGTGTGTGTGTGTGTGTGCGCATGTGTGTGTGAGCACGGCAGCCTTAAGCTCTCAGTCTCCATGGTAACGAGAGGGAGAAGGAAGTGAATAAAGTGGTTAAAGAGAAAAATGTGTAGAATTTGAAGATTTGAAAATAGAATTGCACCAATATGAAACAGAAAATCTGCAGAAATGTGAAGAGGACAATAAAGACGGACGTCACCATCCTCAGAAAAAAACAATAACTTTGATTATAAAAACTTTATTTAAACAGGAAAGACGGCAGCACCACATAAAACATTGAACACAGACTCAGATCAAATCTGAAGCTTCACAAAGCAGCTTGGATCAATACACAATAACCAGGACGATCAAAACATAAACGTAAACGTGTATGGAACGTTCATGTTGTTTGTTATGTTGTTTATGTTGTGACGACCCACACTTTGACAACAAAAACAAGCATTAAATAAAGAAACTATTCCATAGAATTTCATTTACATACTAAAACCATGTATACATTCAAGCTAAACATTCTTACTTATATAAATGTTGCACAAATAACCCAAACCTTCTCTCAAAAACAACAAACAGACAGACAGAACATGATCAATAACACTTTCAATGTGAGTCTCCTGAACGTTATTGAGAATTTTGATGGTTGACTCCGTTAATCATCAGTTAAACAGGACGAGACGTTGATCGCAGGTTCTTCAGATGACTGATGATTGATTATTGAGCCGCTCTGTTTCCCGTCTCTCTGTTAGACCTGACGTTCCTTCATGAGAGCTGCAAGACGTTTCACGGCGAACTCGTCAACTTTGAGAAGATGGTGAGTGGCTTCACACCTTCAACACCTCAACATGTTTCCTGTCAGATGAACGCTGCGTCGTGTGGCAGCAGCTCTTCATCAGTTTCCACTGAAGCTAAATATTTTAATTGAAATATTTCACTCCCAGATCTGAATCATGAATCTGAATGCTTCCATTCATCAGCCTCAACGTGTCTCTTAGCTTCAAATATGGACGTGTTGTTCTTCTTCTTCCTCAGAATAAACAGCAGTGTTTGAACAGTTTGAATAAATGCACTCTTTGTAGGTGAAGCTACATTCTACATGTTTATATAAAAAATAAATTCACATCAAGTCTTCATGTTCAACACATCCATCTTTGAAGCTAATGTGAGACTGAGAGACGACAGGAAATAGAAAGAAACGCAGTTAAAAGGCGCCGATTAAAGGAACAGTTCACCCGAAACTGAAGGAACTGTTAAAACTTTAAAAACAAATCTTCTTGTCTGAGTTCTTCCATGAACAATGTGTGACTCAGTTTCACGTTAATAGAAAATAAAACAGGAAAAAAAATCTGGTGAGAAACTCAAAAACTACAACTTCAGTTCTTCTTCTTCTCTTCCTCTGCCATCTTTTTTTAAAACTTTGTCCTGCTCTGCTTTTCTTCTTCTTCGTCTCCTTTTGCAGCATAAAGTGGCAGAGATGGTGAGGACCATCAGACGATACAGGAGCAGCCAGCTAGGTAACACACACACACACACACACACACACACACACACACACACACACACACACACAGTGCTGTAGTACAGAGAGTACTGTACAGTCTGCAGTTTCACAGTAAAGTCGTAGCACTTCCTTCACATTAGAATGCTTTTATTGTGAAGGAATCATGTATCTGGTGGCGTCTTTGTTCTTTTAAATCCAGTCTGAAGATTTTTCTGTTTGTCTTTTATTAAATCAAAGAATTGCCCGTTTCCTACACTGCACTTGTATATTTCTTATATCTTTATGCTATTTTATTTTATTTATTTATTTTCTGTTTGAACTTTTCTTAACTTCTATCTAAATGTGTATCAACTGTGTCTTGATGCCTTTTATGTTGTATGTAAAGCACTTTGAATTGTCTTGTTGAAATGTGCGATACAAATAAACCTGCCTTGCCTTTGTGTCCCTAACATCTGTGTGTTTTCCTTCCTTTCCTTCTCTTCCTGTGTCACCTGGTAGCCATGGATACGGAGACGTCCCCCTCCCACCTGCAGACGAAGGCCTACGTCCGGCAGCTGCAGGTGATCGACAACCAGAACCTGCTGTTCGACATGTCGTGCAAACTGGAGCCCAAAGACACGTAAAGGGAGGGAAAGACTCTGGATGAGGAGGAAGAGGAGGTTCAGGTTGAAATAAGAAATGGATGGTAACTCCTCCTCCTCCTCTTCATCAACTGTCTTCTCCTCGAGTTGCTGCTTCTTTTCTTCATCCTCTTCGTCCCTCATCCCTCCATCAGCAGCCGTCAACACTGCCAGCACTCCTGACCGCCAGCGTGCAGAGACACACGGAGGGACCGAGAACGCGTTCTTTCTGTCTGACCTTTAACCTCGGATCGTTCTGCGGCCGACATTCCATCACGCAATCTGGATTTCATCCAACAGATCACACACAGTCCCGGTTCAGTAAAACTGTTTGGAGTAAAGCTGAAAGTTTAATTCGGTTTAAAGTTTCTAACTTAGCGTTTACGATGACTGACAGCAGCCTCTCGATCTGTGCATCAGTGTTCGTGTGTTGTGGCGCATCTTATCACCTGAATAACGCACCGTTAAATATCAGGAAAATCACTGCAGCATTGACTTCAGACCAGGTTTCTGTTGGTCAGTGAAGTAATCGTTCTCTGCTGCCTCAAGATAACAATCCTCCTGACCGCACCTCGTTTTAACACCAACACATGGGCGCAAGTATATTTACGACTTACACCATGTGGGCGTGGACATGTCAACTGCGTCGGTTGGAAACTAGTGATGACACTCGCTGTGCGGCGCTGCACTTTGTGTTTGCTCATTGGTTGTGTGTCAGGGAACAAGCGATGATGTCAGCTTCCACTGAGGCGTCCGGATCAAAGATAACGTTAGATCCCGGAGATGAACACCTGCTAAACTGTTCCACACGTGATGAGACCATATCAAACTTCATCTGCTTTGACAGAAGAAGAAGAAATGACTCGGTCACATCCAGCGACCACCTGCTGGCCTTTGAAACCTCCAATAAACAAGTCTCCACCCTGCTGTTCACCCACCTCTTCATGGGAAACAAGAATTCTAATGCGTTGACCCAAATATAAGACGACACTTTCTCCAGGACATTTAGAAAAGTTTGTATCGTATTTATTTGACATCAGATCGTGTCGATCAGAGAGTCATCATGAGTTGTTAGCCGTTAGCCGACGTTAGCCTTGTAGAGTTCGTCAGCAGCCCAGTTTGGGAGTTTCTGACGGCTCGTGTTTTGGAGGAAATCAGTTGGAGACTCCTTCCTATCATTCAGAGAAAACACAATGGAACAAGCTAGTGAGTGTGCGTCATTCTTCTTCTTCTGATGTCTTATGTTGGTTGGCAAACAGCTTTTAGGTGCTTTACCTCCACCTTCTGAACTGGAGTGTGGATGGGAACATGTTCTGAGTTCAATTGTAGAATTCTTTTCTTTTAACTTGAATGTGATCTTTTGCCTCATTGAAAAGGTTCGCCATTTTAAAAATACCCACTAAGCATCGTGCACAAAGGATTGTGGGTACTTCAGGCGCACAGAGGATACACACGGGCATCAAAGGACTCTCTCCTTTGTAGAATTCAGAGGATCCTGGACATCAGAACAGTCCTTCAGCATTCGATGACGTAGAATCCTTCAAGTTCAGCCGTTTGAGGATCCTTCCTTGACTTTGAGAAGCGACTGCTGAAACCACAGAAACAGACCAATCATCTGTCAGTCAGCCAAGAGTTACTGCGACCATTATTTTATGTCAGAATTAATGCTCGTTTCCATTCCACGATTTTCTGAATAAGCCTGTTTCTGTTTTATCCACACCAACTTTTTGCCTTCACATAACATTTTTAGAAATATTTAGACCTTTTAGTTTTGGGTTTCTGGCATTTCCACTTTTTTTTTATGAGCAACCTGAAAAAGAGGAGCTCTGAAAAAATGCTAAACATCCTGACGGGACAAATGACTCAGATGTTGGATTAACGTTGTGCTTTCATGGTTTAATTTCTCTCTTTAACGAGAGAAAAGGTTTGAAGGCTGAAAAAGTCTTTTCCACGAGCAGCTGCTGGTAGAAGTGAAGGTTTTTTATAATCTGGGGGTTGTCTTATATTTGGGTCAATGTTACTAAACGTCAGCCAGCTGATTGGTTGATCCAACTTCCTGTTTGGAAGGCAGATTTGAAGCAAAACATGAACTCGACCTTTTTGTTTGGTTCACAGAAACCGCCACGTTAACCTCTGAACAACATGCAGACGGAGAAAATGTTCGAGGATGTAAAAACGCAGCGTTCAGCTGGATTTTCTCTCGGACTGAGGCTGCGCAGCGAAAAACAGACGTGAATTTAACGGAGTCACAGTAAGCAGGTGGAACCAACACAAGTTTACACGTGAACTCAGACTGAATTTATTTTTCCATCAAAACGATGAACTCTGGCATCAAATAAAGGACTGGACGGACCCGCTGAGGACCTGAACCTGAACCCAGTTATGGTTTGTGTCTGTGGTTCAACTGCCACATTTCACACAAACTTGTTTCTTTACACAGAATCCTCTGTGATTTAACCCAACAGTGATGATGTGTTCACTGACAGGATCTATGACGGACTTTGGGACACTTTGGGACCTCTGTCACGGTGTGTTCGGGGACTCGGCTTACAGGGCAGGACGGTCGGGATGTTTGTGTGTAGATGCTGGATTTCTACCGAACGTAATCTCAGTTTCAGCTTCGTCGACTCTTCGTCTCTTCTCTGATGATAAACGGCGTCATTGAACGCGTCTCATCTGGACGGTTCACATCATGCTCATTTTATAGGACCATTCTACTGTTTTTGCATGTTTTAACCACTTTACTACAACTGTTTTCCTCCGTGGTTCAGTTCCTTTCAGGCAGCCACAGGTGTCGGTTCATTTCAGATTAACATGCAGGCCGGACTGAGAATATCCCATCATGCCACATCCCTCGTTATCAGATAAATAACGGTAAAAATCTGTGGAAAAATGTCAAAGATATGATCGAGGTTACAGAGTCCCCAGTTCTTCAGATCCTCTCAGAACTGTTTGGTCCAAAAACGCCTTGTGCTCGAATTGTTGTCTAGTACAACCAAAAACTTAACAAGGTACCTTTAATAAACAAACGTTTACATTAAAACTAAAATCAGCGAATGTATTCTGTCATCAGCCGACACTTTGTCAGTGGATATCAGTCCGGACACACGTGGCTTTAATAGAACTGGTTGTTTGTGCGGAAGACGTTCTAAAATCGGAAACACTCGAGTTCGTTTGAGGAAATGGACGGAAACGGTGAAAGTTGGCGTAAATAGGCTAAAACATGCAAACATGGCTGTGACTGGTTGAACTGATCATCGCATGGCAGCCAATCAGCTGCGTTTATGGGATGACATCATACCAGAGAGATGGATACAAACATACGAAAGTGTCTACAGGAACACTTTCTTCTTCTCAGCGTTGGGGATCTACCTGCTGAGGGACCAATCGGCTTCAAGGACGGACCCAGTCTGCCCCACAGAGCTGCCCTCCCATTGGTCGGCTCAGTGGACGGGCGGGACGACGTCCCAGGCAATAACCGAGCGACAGGAAGTGAAGCCGGTTGGTCGACTTTTCGCAGCAACGAAGCACTTTTGCCAAACCTCAGGGCTCAGAGACACACAGAGGTTTTGTTTACTCTTTATTCTCGATTTCTTTCAGTCCAGTTCGGTTCAGTTCAGTCCGGTTGTGTTGCGATCGATGGGTTCTGTGTTTGTAAAGCTGATCACACTTCAGTCATATTTACTATAATAATAGAAATCTACAGAGTTGTTGTTTTTCTGCTGTGATCACCACCAGGTCTGAGTCCAGCCTGTCCACACGGAAACATGACTTTACTTTGGAGCCGTGTACACTGTAAAAACATTCATCTGAAGTCATTTTGTCTGACGGGCCCCAACAGGAGCTTTTCTTTTTCCTTCTTTAAAGACTCAAACCGCTTCATGAAAATAAGATGAAGACTTAGCTCAAGACAAAATGAACTAAGATTGAGTTGTAGTTTTTCTTGCAGTGCACTGAAGAGTTTCAGGAGTCCAGCTCACACTCTGGGATAAAGTCATAACTTTGTGAGAAAAATTGTTCTATGATGAGGAAAAGTCAGTAATATATGAGAAATTCATAATTTTATTTTACTAAAGAGATCATGATATGGTGAGAGAAAGTCAACGACAAAATTGTAATATTTTGAGATTAAAACTGAAGTATGATGAGATGTTTATACTCTGTCATAGTTCCTTTGCTCAAAGTCTTCAACTTGTGTTTGTATGATTTTTATTTGGATATTTAAAATCATTTTCAGTGAGATGTCCAGTCGATATCTTGCTTTGCTGTTGGGATGAAACTCTTCTGTGCATCGGAACGGTTCACACGTTGTGAGAAGGTTTAGATGGTTTAAAAAGTGCTCTCTGTGCTCAGTTCTGGTGGCCATTCTCCATCTGTACCATAACATCCTGTTTGTACAAGCTCAGTGAGGCTGATCCCGTCCAGAGACAAGTCCACCTCCTATCCACGTCAGAACCACACCTGCTAATATCTCTGAAGTCCATATTTTGTTTTTTAAACCTGACTTTTATTCTGGTTGTTTGTTGGACTCAAGTCCAAATTTATTTTAATTAACACTTATTGATCTCCTGTGGTTTAAAAGCTAGTCTGTTCTACTAGTGTCCAGTTATAGTTTTAATCATTTAATAACCAACATCTGGCCTAAAGGAGCAGTCTGACCTTTAGTCACTCGCAGAGTTGCTGTCATGTTTTACAAACTGAATCGGAGTTAAAACTCAGGACAGGAACTTGACAGAAGCCTCAAATTTTCCTCACAGCTATTTTACAGCATTTCAGATTTTAAACATGATATGCGACCTGAGGATGCTTTTTTCTGGACGGGACAAAACCTTCAAAACTTCTCCACTTTGACAAGACCTTGTATCTAACACGGAGTCTTAAAATACAAAGAACTACCAAGAACAGTACCAAGAGCTAAACTACAGAGAACACAAATGCAAGTTAGAATTTTGAAGTTTGAACTCCTAAGATTGTGATTTCACATTCCCAAGAATATGAGTTTGAGTTTGGACTTCTGAGAACAAGAGATAGTACTCCGTACACAAGGTCATGGTCAAACTCTCAACAACACAAGTTCAAACTCCTAAGAACACAAGTTCAAACTCTAAAGAACACAAGTTCAAACTCCCAACAACACAAGTTCAAACTCTAAAGAACACAAGTTCAGACTCCCAACAACACAAGTTCAAACTCCTAAGAACACAAGTTCAAACTCCCAAGAACACAAGTTCAAACTCCCAACAACACAAGTTCAAACTCTAAAGAACACAAGTTCAAACTCCCAAGAACACAAGTTCAAACTCCCAAGAACACAAGTTCAAACTCCCAACAACACAAGTTCAAACTCTAAAGAACACAAGTTCAAACTCCCAAGAACACAAGTTCAAACTCCCAAGAACACAAGTTCAAACTCCCAACAACACAAGTTCAAACTCTAAAGAACACAAG
>JBBPCS010027046.1:0-23393 GCA_037974645.1 Hollardia meadi
AACATCCACATGAATACCAGGACCCAGGGTTTTCCACTAGAACATTGTACTGTAGCCATGATCAGTGTCATTCACTTAATCTGTTAGTGGTTTTAATGTTGTGGCTGATCGGTGTATTTCCCATCTCTAAATGTCAGCATTTTCCAATTATAGAGAAAGGGACCCACTCTTCTCGATCAAAACTAGAATCCTGTTGTCATCCATCCTTGTCATTAATCCAAGCTTCTTGTAATGATGACTTGTATTTCTTCAGGCATGAACTGTACCTTAGAGAAGGTCCTGGCAGACGCCAAGTCATTAGTGGAAAGGCTTCGTAACCATGACAACGCTGCTGAGATGTTAATTGAACAGACCACGTCCCTCAACAAGCGAGTAGAGGCCATGAAACAGGTATGGTGTCACATGATGTTGGTGCCAATTAAATAGGAATGTTCTCTTTGTGGATGCTTCAATACAAAATTACCAAACACTACCATTGGACAGAGAGAAAGCTATTGATGAAAATAAGCATAAGGCAGAGAAATAAATCACTTTGAAGAAGATTTTTTCATTTAAAAAAAGTTTCTGTTTGAAAATCCAGCAACAATAAAACAGTTTAAAAGATTTTTTGACAATGATTCTGGCTCAGCACTGTTTTCCATTTATGAGCCATCCTACATGTTGAACTGCTGATTGATATCTTTGAGTTATTTAATGAGAGGTGGTTTGGTTACCTCTTGGTGGCAGTATCAGGACGAGATTGACTCACTGAACCAGGTTGCACGACATCGTCCCCGTTCTAGTCTGGTCCTGGGAATCCAACAGGAAAACCGTCAGATCAGAGAACTCCAGCAGGAAAACAAAGGTAGGCGGTTAATTTGATACTGTTTTTTAATGTTAATTTTATTGATGGATGACTCCTGTTGGTCACAACCATACCCAATCGTGTGTTTTGGTAAAATAAGAGAGGTGTGGTTGCTCATCACAACATGGCGACATGAAGCTGACAGGTTCTTGTAGGACTTTTCAGCTGGGTTGTCTCATGCACAAACCAAGCCTGTGTCCACTCCTCCTGCAGAGCTACGGACGTCGTTGGAGGAACACCAGTCTGCGTTAGAGCTCATCATGACCAAATACAGGGAGCAGGTGTTCAGGCTCCTAATGGCAAGCAAGAGGGACGACCCCGCCATCGTGAGCCAGCTGAAGGAGCAGCACACCACGGTCAGTGAGGCCCACACTTGATTTTGTTTTCTTCTTGCCTAAAGTTTTACTTTGATTGTAAACTGAAAAAAAACTTGTCGGCTGCTTTTAATAATTATATTATTTTAAGCATTTTTGATATTGTATTCACTCACTTTCCAAACTTATAACTTACATATTTATTTGTCATCTTTGTAGGAAATGCAAGCGCACATAGACAAGATCAACGAGATGGCCTCTGTGATGAGGAAAGCGATAGAGGTGGACGAGGGGCGGACATGTGAAGACGAGGAGAGGATTAAACAGCTCGAGGTAAAAGAAAATCCCTCCCATCCCTTTTCCACATGTGCTTCCAACAATTCCAACTACACAATGCCCCAGATGTCACAGAATTACAGTAGCCCTCTCATTCTGGATATGAATTAGTAACATCAGCGTGTCTGAAAATCCTGTTATTTACAAACACAATAAAGCAGACAGTAGATATATTCCACATGTTCTATTTGTGCCTTATATGTCATTTTTATGAAAATACAGGATTGAATTGTTTATCAGCCTCATGATACAAGACTTTACACACTTATGTATTGTATTTTATCCTCACAACATGATGCAATCACTATTAACCAGCCACCTTTGGCTGTAACCAAGTCACACCCTGAAACTCTAAATGCACGTCAAACTGATCATCAAAATTGATTGGAGAGCCTGATAAGTCCTCTTTAGTGCTCCATAAACACACAGTAACAGTGTGAGTTGTCTTATCTTGAAACAGTCTTTTTTCCTCTTCAGTTCCTGTCCACCAACTTATAAAAAAAGACTCTGACCCAGTCCCTACATACTAATAGATAATTCTGCACTTTGAGCTTACAGGGAGGTTTTCTTCTCAGTATATTGCTCATCTTCTAGATGTTACTTTTGGGATTGGTGCAGTTCGTGGCCCAAAAATAACGTCTCTGATTGATCTCCTCCTAAGCCCTCTGTCTTTTTTGGTTTGTTCCCTGCATTTTATGATGTCCCTTCTTGAAAAACCCTATAAATCTATCGGCGTTTTAATTTGCAGAGACATGCAATGTAAAAGATTACATGCTGTCATAAATTTATTCCCTTATTCCCTACAATTTGGGCTGTGTCCTGTTACTAAGCAACAGGTAGTAGAGACAATATCTGCATCTGTTATCTGTGCCAAAAGGTGTAACTTTTAAAGGCTGTGATAAACACATTCAGTTTTTACCATAGAGAAGTCACTTTTGAACCATAATTTTAAATATATGTAAGGCTGATGGTATATGTGATGACCACCAACATGTAAATATTACTGATGCAGCAATAAAGATAGAATATGTAACATTTCTGCATCAAAATGTCAAAAAAATCTGTAATTTTATTCAAGGTAACGGTGCATTTCATTTGGTCATTTGTCGCTATAACTTCCAGGAGAGAGTGAGGAGGTCGGAGATCGTGACTAAATGTAACGTGATATAAAACTTTAAAACATTACCTCATCCATGAACATTTCTGCCTGAGTCACATCAGATAGATTTTAATCACTAGTGATGGTTTAACATTGAAGACAACAACAAACTATGTCTTTTGTTTTTATTGTTTTGATTGCAAGACCCCTGGTAGGTGTGTTTAAAAGAAAAGTTTGGTCGTAACACATCGGTAGTGATATTAGATTTTCCAGTAATGGTGGTATTATTGCATCCTAATATATGGGTATATATTTCTGTCTCTGTATTTTAGCTGGAGAACAGTGGACTTCGAGAGCTGCTGGGAATCAGCCGTGAGGCTTTCATGATTCTGAAGAGAGAAGACGCATCGGAGAGCACGTCGCTGTCGCCGTTGCTAACCAGCAATGATGTCAGCTTACGGAAAAGTTAGAGAGCCCATGGTGACTGCCCACCTCCCCTCCCTCCCTCTACCGCTGCCACTGCTGTGTACAGTGTGTACAGTCTGTTGCAACTTCACCCAACAGATTTTTCCAATGATCCTCTCCCTTCTCCTGGACCATTTACAGCATGATGCTCCAAAGCTGCATCCCTGTCTGGTGATTCAGACACAAGCAGCACGCACACACATCTTTTTCATTTTTTTTGTTGTTGTTGGTACTTCTGTTATTTGACCAGTTTTGCCAACATGCATGAGTCTGTGGTGCCTACACAGTTTTAATGTGTGAATGGGTAAAAGAAGGGCTTGAGTTAAAATAAATCTGTAAACATGAAATTGTCTCTGCTGGTTTCATGAGGATTTAACTTGACACAGCACAGATTCCCATGTTTCTAGTTTGGATTGGGTGGCCTGTCTGGGTATTCAGCTTGTCACCTCCACTGTTCATGTTATTGTGACATATCTTGAAAGGCAGGAATAGAAACATTATCCAACACACAGGATGTGCTGTAACATCCAACAACCCCTTCTGCTGCAGAGTCCTAACAAGCCAGTTGGTAGTGTTAAAAGCTTTCCTCCCACATTATACTTTTCTGTAAATGTAACAAATCAAGAACAGCAGCCTTTTTACTGCTTTAAAATCATTTTGTGAAAATGATTGTTAGCATAAACTACGTTTGATTTGACTGGTTATGGTCTGAAAGTAGATGTTACCAAAGAACTCCCACTCTGCCACAATTTTCAAGATCCACAAACGACTTTTTCAAGCCAAATGTCGAGTTTACATTGGAGTTGGAGCCATTGACGGCATTCCATTACAAAAGACAGCCCAACAATAACTTATGGGTAACAAAACTAAGATTTAAACAAATAAAGACTCTGGTAGAGAATGTCCAATTGGGTGCATCATATGTAGTTGTTGCTGGATAGTGATTCATCTTACTAACATTTGCGATCTTGGAAACTGGTTAGAAAGGGCGGGGGGAGCTATCGCGGGACAGGGCGTGATTCTCGCAGAAGCATCGTTTGGCCGTCAAAGCCAGGGAGAGGAGAGTCCACTCAGGTCAGCTCAGCTCAGCTCAGTAAAGCATGTCGCTTTTGCGTTTGCAGGGACCTCTACTAGCCAAACACAGAAGGCTGCGAGGTTACCAATGATTTTAGCGACCAGCACACAGAAGCGTTTTGCTGTCAAATAAACGAAGCGGAAGGAAATGTCTCGTTGGATTTGGTGCCCGCTGCTCCTGCTGCTGCTGCGTGAAGTTCAAACTCAAGTGGAGAGTGAGTTACTAGACATATCAATTTGATGCCCTTTCAATTTTAGCATAATTATTTAGCATTCTCATCTTTAAAACTGTCAAGCTGTGTTGTGTGTTAGTTTACTTTGTATAACAGGTAGGCTAAACATTGCTTTGTGATTCCTTGATGCTGTATACTGTACACTCTGCTGAACTTATTGTGTAGTTAGCTTTAGCTAACATTAGCCAGACGTTAAATATTAAAATTTATCACGGGCAGACCCTGGCTCATGTTTATTTCGTCCAGTTTATACCTCTCAAACCTCATTTAGTGAGTTTAATTCAGTTATATTGCTAGGAGGTTTGAGAAGAGGGTTTATATTTTGGATATGTCCCAAATGTAAGGTGATGTGGGGATCATCACAGAGCAATTCTAACTAAATATCTTTATTATATTCTTGCGGTATTCATGTAGGGGGTGTTAATTAAATATCATAGTTTTGAATTCGTATTGATGTCTTACTAATATGTAGTACAGTATAAATACACTAAAATCTAATTAGCTGTGACAGTTTATGTGCATTTCAGCATATAAGAGTACAAAATTGTAAACTGTTTAGCTGAATGCCAGCAATAGCAAGTTGAGATGACATAACAAGCAGACTTGATGCTACCAGCTCCACTGTAGTTTGACACGTGGATGTCACATACAGCTTTAACGCTCAAGTGATCAATGATTTATGTCTGTATTGTATACATTTGAATTTGATCGTGTATTCAGTGTTTCTGTTCCTAATTTTTCATTATGTTTGGGAGGAAAAGCATCTGAAATAGCATTTAGCCGCACTAAACTATCCGCTGGAACTAAAGAACTTCTTCTCATGTTAGCAGCTCTCAAAGGCACCAAAAACTCACAACTAGGGAAACTCTAACTTAAAAATTAGTCACAACTTTATGAACAAAAAAAAATACTGAACAGTTAAAAGAATAAGTATAATTTGCAAAATAATCAGATCTGTTTTTCCATAGTGCACATCACATCATAGATGGACATACAGTGGTGGATACCTCATATTTAATAAAAAGCTAATATGAGTACAGTATACATTATATTTCTAAGAATATAAAGAAATAAAATAAACTTGGCTATATATATCCTGGATTATGGATTTTTTTTCCTCAAACAAAACCTCTTTGGCTCACGTGTCCTCTGGTTCACATGTCAGAAAAATCAAGGCAGCAGGTCACTCCTGAGCTGGAGTCTGACCTGCAAACAGTCAGTGTAGATAAGGCAGCAAATGTGATCTGCAATAAATCCACACATAGGGGTTTAGTTTTCATACTTGACATTCTTCCTTTCTGACACACACGTCTTGGATATCAGCAAACATACAAATACATCTAAACCGTACATATGATCCAAGCAGTATCGCACTTACTTTCATATTCTAGAATAACATGAACTGATACTCTAAAATGCAGCGATTCAGTGTTGTGCAAATGACGCGCATGCTGCAAATAAAGACAACCAACATTTAAACAGCCTTTTACTCTCTCTCAAACTTTGAGGCCCAGTGACATCAATCAGAGCAACGTGAAGTCAAAGAGATAAACAGTGAGAAAAGTTCAGTCTCACAGTGATAAGTTAAGTTGAATAGCATGAAGATAAGGTGGATTACTAAAGGATTAAATGATAGGGGAGAAAAGGTTTCTGTTACATTCAGAGTCATTGAGATACGTTTGTTTAGATGAACTACTTCTAACCCTAACCCTAAACTAATGTTTACTTTTGACACGTTTTAGAATAACACCGTCACTTTAATATCTATTGCGCAACCACTTGCCAGAGATTTTTTTTTTTCCTCGGGTCAAACGACACATGCTTGTAAGATCTACTTGGTGGATCACAGCTATTGCACGGTAATCATTTGAAGTGGACATGATATTACATAAACAAACAAATTGAGTGTTGTTCCACTCGGACAGTTAATGGTTACTAAAGAGTAAATACATCCATGGTTGATTAGTTATTATTCTTACTAAAGTAGGTAAGCAGATGATCTAAAGATATCTTCCTCTTTTCTTCTTTTTCTGCTTTTGTGGCCAGTCCAAAAGTTTTTAGATTATAGTAGACAGATTTAGTTTTTTAGTTAGATTTTAGTTGTTTTTTTTGTTTGAAAGCATTTAGAATGACATATTTTTACCACGTTTTTGACTTTTTAGCTAAGAAGAAACACCTAAATGAACAGCCGACATGGTGCTTAAAGGCCAGTAGATTTATAGACCATATTACACTATAAGCAGCCATCACTCTGGAAAAATAATTGTTGCCCACTGTAATCTGAACGTTGAAGAAGTTTCTACCGCATTGTAAGATTTCTTTCTAGCAGTTAAACACATGGCAGTGATGGAAGAACTTAATGTTTTTTTGTTACTAAAGTAGAAGTAGCAATACTAGTGAGTATAAATACTATTACAGGTAAAGGTCCTGCATTCAAAATTTTACTGAAGCAAAAGTGCAGAAGTATTGGCATCAAAATATACTTCAAGTAATAAATGTAAAAGTCGTCATCATGGCGAATGGCAGATAATTGGCAGATTAATCGATAATGAATATAACATTAGTGGCAGCCCTAATTTATTTGTTGATTTTTTTTTTAGTATTAGTAATCTGAACCAGTAAATGGTAACTAAAGCTGTCAAATAAATATAGTGAATAAAAAGTTCAATATTTGCCTCTCAGATGCAGTGGAGTAGAAGTAAAAAGTAGCATAGAATGGAAATACTGAAGTACCTCAAGAACACTTAAGTATAATACTTGAGTAAATTTATTTCTTGCTTTCCACCACTGAGAAATGGTGGTTGCATGCTTCAGCATTTCAGTGTAGCTGCTCATTACCTGACACAGAGCATACTTCTTCCCTCAGCCTTTTCTGTTAGGTCTCTCTTTTTTATGTGCTACTGAACAGGTTTAAGTTTGCCTACTGACAACACCAACTGTCTGTGTTCTGGGATATCGGGGAATACACAGGTTACTGTCTGTTGCCCAACACAGTCAGCAGTTGCTCTTCTCCACAGTAACTTGGAGTGACCAAAACAGGAAACCAAACATAATGTTTTCAAATAATGCCCATCCTCAGGCTGAGTAATGGTGTGACTGTGCCGTGGTGAACTTTTGGCTTTACAAGCTTGCAACTTTGAGAAAATATCTTTGCCTCATATCCAAATCATCTAAGTTTAGCTGATTATACTGTTAAATGTTGGTGCTTTTTTATGCAAGATTCTTTCATGTGTTTTAGTGTATAAGTTTGTTGGTGTAATGGGTGGATATGGGCTTAAATTATGTAATCAGATGTGACCTATCTGACCTAAAATGTATTTAATTGTTTATGTTCTACAGTATATTTGTCTTTTATCAATGTATACATTTGGTGAAGTTTCCTGTCAAGTGATTCCTCTGATTCCTCGGCCATAATTTAGCTTTAAAATGTTAAGACATGAACTAACAACAACAGAATGTGAAGAAACAGCAGTGCTGACGTTATGTCAAAGACATCTATGTACTCTGTTGCAGAGATATCTACTGACGTTAGCATGCTAACCAGCTAGCCCCTGCCCGTCCTGTCTTGTAATACTACAGTCCGATAGCCCCCCATAGTTTCAGCTAGGAGATGTTTTTGATGTTTTGAGTTTCCCAAGCTCTCTTAGAGTTTAGTCTAATAAGTAACAAAGAAACTGAAATATTCTTACACCTCTCGTCCTTACTAACACAAAAATACAACTGTACACCTTCTGAATTCAAATTTCCCTCTTTTTCCGAACAAAGACAAGCTTGTTTGCCTTGTTTACTCAACATAAAACACACTTGATTCAAAAGAGGCAAAAACAAAATAAAACTGTCCTGGTTTGCCCAGAGTAAATCTTTAATTCACAGAGTAAGACGTGAAAATATTCCATGTCTACACACCGCTGTTAAAGGCCTGACGCTGTCTCGCTGTTCTGCCGTTTCACCTCTCTCCTGTCCCCACTTGTTGTGTCCTGTCGTCCCCGGAGTCATAATGTTAACTTAATCCTCGTCGGAGCGGCTGTAAATCACCTCCGCACTGTATCCCCTGTTGCCAAACTGGCCTCCACCGGTCTCAGAGGCTGCGCCTGTTCCCAGTTTGGTTTCCAGCTGTGTTCGTGGTGATTCCCCCTGTGATACTTTCGCGATCTAGGCAGACTTCAGTCAGCTGTAGGGCCACTAGCTCCACCACTAACTGACCTATAGCTTCAACCAAAGATAATTACACAGCCCAAGATAACTAACGTACAGCGGTTGGTGGTCATTCTGTTGATATGCTGCCCCCTATATTTTTGTAGGAACATTCCAATTCTGGCTAAATTTTACAAATTGCACCTTTCAAGGCATTAGTTTATACTTTATCATGTAAAGTTGTAAAATGTATGAACTTACTTGCTTGTAATATTTGTGATCAAAGAATAAAAGGACCATAGTAAAGAGAATATACAGTACTGAGCCTATCCAGCTCAGGGTTTATAGTGACACTGTAGCAAAGCAATTTATACGCAGCACACTGCAATCAATCGAACAATGAAATCATGTGGTATATGGAAACAAATCAGATTTCCTCCTCTCTGTAACAGACCAGGTGATTTTCCTGCCGGGGATGTTCCAGAACGTGAGTGTCTCCCAGAATGAGACGGTGCAGGCCGTGGTGTCCAGGATCCCCACAGATGTTGCCTTCATCACTCTGCAGTTCCACTCGCAGCACCGCAACGCCACACTCTCCTACACCAGGGTGAGAAAGTGCTTACCTGCCTCACAGTTTGAGACGAGGGCCCGTAGGTTCACAGCTGGATGTGGTGATCCTAATGTGTGTTATGAATATTCTATTTACACTTTTCAGCTTTTAGCATGAAGAATGGAAATTGGGGGAAACTAGCCTGCATGAGTAAACTCTCTTCCCAAACAAATCATTAAAGGATCCCTGAAAAAGAATTTACCTTCAGAACCAGTCAGTTGATCGTCTTCGTGCACACAGGATAAGTGTCTGGAAGTAGGTGGAAAGAAAAAAATATTGGGAGAATCCCCGATCCTGCTTTTGATTTTGCTAATCAATGCCCTTTTCAGTCTTGTCAGCACTACCTTTGAATAAATCACCATTGGGTTCTCCAAGAACCGTACCTCTGTGAAAGTCTGTGTTCGTGTCCTACAGCTAAAATAAGGAGTAAATTGAAGGGATAACCCATAAAGACGCATTTTATACACCTTGTTAGGTTAGGCCGATTCAAATCATGCTATTTAACATAGGCACTCCATGTTAAATGCCATGTTGTTCATGGTACAGAGGTTGTCATGACATTACTCTAAAAGTAGAGGCAGGAAAGTCAGCCAGTAAGATGAAAGCTCTGTTATTTTTAAGATGCATAGTTTTCTGTTAAATCAGCAAAGCAAAGGCTGAATAATTTTCTTGAGTTATTTGAGTGATTTTATCTTTGGCATGCTTGCGTGAAGTATAAAATATGAAGGTGTGTAATTAAAGATATGATTCATTCAACAAGCAGTTCGTTCTTCTAGCTCCAATTAATGAATGAGGCTTTGTAAGCAAGGTCGTCTGACCCACTGAGAGAAGTGGCAGTCAGCTGATGTACAGTCAACTGGTCATGAGCGGCACACCAGGCGGCCCTGAGGGAAAACCTTCTGGCGTAGATCCCAGAAGTCTCGGGGGACAGATCGATTTGGGTCCATGCCGTGCAGACGGGCAGAAAGCCTAATTTAGTTTTGCTTTATTTGTGCTGGTGATGGAAACGGCGGAAAGAGAGAGAAAGGAAAACAAATCCATGTGAGTTTCTCAGTGGCAGAAAATGTCTCCTCAATGTCAAGAGCAGATCACCAGCACCAAAACGAGCAAATCTATACTGTAAAGTCAAGAAAAAAAGAGAAACTAGTTAATACAGAATGGACATGCCCAATAGACACTTCAGTTTCCTTTATATTGTTACCTCTCTGTCACTTATTTCCTTTTCCCCTTTATTTTTTATCACTCTCACTCACTTCAAGTAGTAAACCACAAGATCCTTTTTTTATGTTTGTTGGTATTTATTTTGTCAGCCAGTGTGGTTATAGCTGACTATCCATTTCTTCGTCTATTACCAAACCACTTGTATAAAACTCATCAGTTTCTCTACATCAGAAGAGTTTTCATGAAGACAAATCTTCCAGATAAACATCAGCATGTTAAAATGGAAATTGGAACTGGGTTCGTAATTTGAACACATAGTATGCTAGGTTGAATCACTGTTATGTGTGTGTTTCCTGTTGGTGACTCAGGAGTAGTCATATTAAGCTGTAAGTACTTGGTTGGTTTGAAGTTGCTCTACCTCAGTGGAGCATTAGATAAATTCAGTGGAAACCACATCGAATGGGGTGTCTCTACCCACACCAGCACTGTCTAAACAGATGGGTGTCATACAATGGATTTATTGTATGAGCAGCTGGACTGAGAGTCATACTATGTGGGCACAGTGCTTCGATGATGCCAGGCTCATTAAGCAACGGTCACTCAGCATTTGCTCGCTGAAAAATATGTGGCAAAATATATGTCCAAAATATGTGGTACGTTTCCTAAAAAAGGATATAAAAAGGAGATCTTAGCCACAAAATGCGTGAGATTTCATGATGGAAAAAAGCGACGTGCTATCATTTCATCCAAAGAAAAAAAACCCCATCAAAACCCATTTCATACAGGTTTTGATATGTCAGACTAGTTGGTCACATTAGTAAAATATTTCCATGGAAAACAGTGGGACCATTGTTGAAAGAAAACAACTTACAAATGTGAGTGGAGAGTTGTGTAACTGTATCAATCATGTGTGTGTAATCAGTATCGTTAATGTGTAAAAACAAATCTCCAAATCTTTGTTCAGATTTGCAAGTATATTGAGATTTTAAATGTGTTGACAAATCTATGAAAAACAACATACAAAATAGGATTGCAGCTAACAATTAGCATTATTGATTAATCTGCTGATTATTTTCAAAGCCTAAAGACTCTTCATTTACTTGCATACAGTAAATGACAAAGAAAAGAAGCAAAGCCTTACATTTATGAAGCTGAAACCAGCAAATGTATGACATTTTTGCTTGAAAAATGACTTAAACAATTTATTGTTTATTGAATAGTTGAATAGCAATTAATTTTGTTTTGATCAACTAATCGGTTAATCATCTAATCGTTGCAGCTGACAAGAAGGAAGTGTTGATATCCTTACAGGTACACTGTTGTAGCAGGTCAAGATAAAATAAGAGAACCTTTGCAAAATTTGCCTGGATAAGGACGTGTAGCACTAGGAGAAAAAAAAAGACATCTGGGGCCAAATGTATAAACCATGCGTACGCACGGAAAGTGTACTTACTTGTACTTTTCCACGCATGTTTCCAAATGTATAAAAATCCACGGGCGGACAGAATGTGCGTACCGGTACACATGATTCAGACCATGCGTACCATATACGTGAGATTTTATTTAGAGCTTTTTTCTTTCACTACAGTGTGTTAGGATGTAATCTATAGTTGATAAGTCTGATTACATAGTGACGCGAGTGGTTATTTTTGACGAGCTTTAATTATCACGAGTAAATATGTTCGTCACATATACATTATAATAATTATAACGACAGTAATCTTTATATAAATAAACAAATAAATAGATCTATACATCTTTATATAATAAAAGATTATTATTCTGTACTATTAGGGAGTACAAATAACCTACACCGCCAGCTGTGACCAATTAAAACACCACTATATAAAGGCTGTAGTTGTATGTAATGGCTGTGCCAAATGATACAATGGCTGCTTTGGCGTTGCTCGAAGATCTTGCGCAATTAAGAACGAGTGTTCAGAGACCGTACTGATTTGGACTGAGTTTGGCCCAGGATCGCAGCCATGCACTCATCAAGCGGAGAGAGCGCAGGGCTCCTCATTGTTAGTTTTGGTCTCTTCATATGATTTATTGGCAATAATACAAATACTTAATATCATCAGACTTATGCCTTAAAGTAGACCCGTCTGTGAATTCTTGGACTCATTTGAACTCCTTACTCTTTCAGACTGTGAAAAGAATTAACTAAATTGTTCAGCAATTAATGCAATGTGTTCAGAAGATTCCAGGAGAGAGAATGTGATCTAGTGTATTAATGGCTTGGTTCATTTTTCGAACACAAACGGTCCCATGAGCCTTCTCATAAGGTCAGACATCTAAATTCACTGCCTTAAGAGACTGCAGTGATTGAGTCATAATCCTCAGCAAGTGGCATATATGGTTTGTTAACAACAGCAATCCATGAAACAAAGAACCAAGTGTGTGATGTTTTCAGAGAGGTTTATAAGTTAATGCTGGCAGAGGATCAATCTGTGTACGACTTATTCAGACATGCTGTCTGTATTTTCATATGTTTGTCATATGCTTACAATTACCTGCCTTTCCATCAGTCATATTTTCTGTTTTCCTTATTTTTATAACACTATAGGTTGATGAGCAGGAACAGCTAAATGTAGCAATTTACTTCAAAAAGTATACATTTTTTCACTGTATTGAACGTTTTATTACCACTTTTATATGCAGCAAACCTCTTCTTCCACAGGAAACGCTGCTGTTATGTCTATCTGTGGAGTTTAGTCAATCATCTACATGTGTGGGAAAGTTGTGGAGATTATTTCAAACTAAAGAACATGTTTCAGCGTCTTGAATTCACAAAGCTGAACATGAGCAAAACATGTAGTGAAGTGACACGGTTAAAGTCATCACTTTGCTATTAAAATTAGGAGCTAACCTCACTTTCTTCAGTCAGAATGTATGTAGGTTTCATTCCTGATCATGGTGGATTGCCAGGGGTTTGGGTCAGTGGGATTTTGGCCACCATTTTTGTCCACACTGAAATATCTCAACAACTTTTGTATGGATTGCCATGAATTGTTGTACAGATATCCGTGGATATATCAGAGGAAGAAGCCTAATGACTTTGTTGATCCCCAGACTTCTCCTCTAGCGCCACAACAACTATTGGATAGATTGCCATGAAGTATTATCATTATGTCAAAATTTGAATTTGAATTTGTCCAACACTTTGACTTATGAGCAAATACTTGCAGAGCTAATGACATTTCCAGCAGCTACAGCTGGACTTTGAGTTTAGTGCTTATCAGCAAATGTTAGTATGCTAACATGCTAAAATGAGATGGCGAACGTGGTAAGCATTTTACCTGCTAAACATCAGCATGTTAACATTGTCAGTGTGAGCATGTTGCCATGCTAGCGTTAGCATACAGCCTCACAGAGCTGCTAGCGTGGCTGTAGACTCATTGTTTTCTTGCCATTTAAAGTGATTTGGATCATTCTGTTCTTCATTCTGACCAGAGGATAATTGTGTTTGGTTCAGATTCCAGGCCTCGGTCTCTTTCTGACAGCAGTGGACTCGGGGCTCCTGTCGACCCTCCAGCCGAGCCAAATATCCCTCTCCCTGTTCCTGTCTTCTCCTGATGGGGCCACTGTGACGGGCACCGGGGTCATTCTCCCATACTTCAGCACCGGTACTTCTTTCTTAAAGAATCCTCTGGTCGGTTATGTCAGTTATGTCTGTGCGCTTCTCCTCCGATTTGTTTCTCTCAAACTGAGTCTTGCATAAGACAGTAGAACACAAGGAAGTTGTGGCTACTGTTGATGGAAACTGTTTCTGCAGAACCAAAGCATGGTAACTTTTGCCACTGGCTAAAAGAACCTCTGCTCATTTTGATTTGACTTGATTTGAAGTGGTTGCTCATATGTCTTCCTAGTGTGTTGAAACAACCTTACAGTAGGGCTCATATCCTGATAAAGGTCATTTTATATCCAGATAACGATACATATCACAATATAGCACATTTTCTGTAAATTCAACAAATAAATAAGTTAAATAAAATGGAAAGGTCTATTTCTTATTTCATTTATATACTCAACAAATAAAAGGTACTTATATTTGATTATTTTCTTCCTTTATTTAGAGACCTTGTCCAAATTTTCAATTAAGCATGTAAAATATAAAAAGGTAAATAGATAACACATGTGGCTCACTTTCATAGACTGTCTACGTACTGTTTAACACGAATCTAGGTGGTAAAAGAGGTTAGTGGTGTTTGTATCCGTTTCCCACAGAATGACAGCATTACTGTATAACACCCCCCCCCCCCACACACACACACACCTACAGCTCTGGTCTGTGACTGCACACACACCAGCTTGCCCCGCTCCTCCACTTTCTGTTTCTCTCTCCCTGTGTCGGCTCTGTAGACTTTCTTCATCAGCAGGATGTTTTACAAAGTCGCCCAAAAAACAGAACTCGCATTTTGGATTTTTTTTCACCTGTTTTCACAACAGCAGGTGAACCGCGTGTGGAATATGCTTGTTGTTAATGACGTAGCTGATCGCAACCAGGTGCACTCACAAGCTTTTTTAAAACGTCATAAGTAGGCCCACATTAATCAGAAGAGGTCGCATCACCATCACTGCATTTGTCTCATTTTGTCTTGAATGTCATTTAAGGGTTGAAGTTGCTGAGAGCTGCTTCCTGTCTCTCCCTCTGTGCTTTTTTGCGATTTGCAGCAGAATTAAATAAACAATAGACATTTTTCTATTGTCAAATGATATTTACAGCATGTCATCCTGACAAGGCAGGTTGCCATTAAGCCTCAAAGGAGTTATTTTTTCTCTTGTGATGGGCTGACACAGCATCTAATAACAAGTTTGTTCTCTTTTAGATCCGGTCCCTGGAGCTTGTAACATGGAGTTCAACCTGGACATTGACCCAAACATCTACATCCACTACAACCTCTATGAGACCACGATCCGTTTTGCACCGGCAAACTTAGGATATGAGAGGTAACACATTTACTCTTCTGCCAGGACCTGTCTACAAACCCCCTCACTGTTTATTTGCTTTGAAGTGATCTTGTGCTCTCTGTCACACATACCCACAGCCTCCCCTCCTCCACAGCAGCTGATAATACTCACTTCTGTTTCTCAAGAATGTCTGTTATGTGTTCAAGCTGTTGTGGGGCAGAAAAATGGAGGGCTCGTTCACATGTTCACATTTCCTCTTGTGTTGGTGGAGTCCAGACTCAGACTCCATTGTTTTTAAAACTCTAGTCAGGTTTAATTTATCTAAATAGTTTGTGTTTTTGAGGAAGAAAAGGTTTCTGCGTGTTTGTTTTCAGTTCTTTATCACAGTTGCTTTTGTGTGGTTTGGCTACAAAGGTGGATTGTGTAATCGTAGCAACGTGGAGATAGAGCCCACAATGCCAGCATTTCTCCACTGGCCATCCAACTTTTTTTGAAATTCCAAACAGCATGCATAAAATGTGTAAACATTTTTCCACCCGTTAACCCATTGACTGGCTTTGGTTGCCAGTCAGTTCACCATTCTCCATTCTCCATTATAATTGTATACAGTATGATACAATACACTAGCAGCTACTGTACAAGATATCAACATATGAAACTTTTCTAGACACAATAGGTGCCTCAATCACAGATGTATTATAGGAACTAGATACCGGACGTCCATTAACTTCAATTAAAACTTCAATGTTGATGTACAGCACATAAGATAGAAAAGTTTTCTAGTTTCTGAGTTTATTACCGTGATGCTTTATGGAGGACCTCAAGTGTCACAGAAATAGTAATCAAGCTTGTCATTAATTAATAACTAATTTCTCAATGGAAATGTGCACTAATAAATTAGTTTACACATTTGTTTATTCATCTATAAATAAATAGACTAAATTACAAAGTAAAGTTTCCATTCAATATTTTAATTTAATTAAATTTACATTGTTTTACTTCATTTCACCAATGCAGGGCTTAAAATGTCACAGAAATCTAAATGGAGATGCTAAACGGAGAAACTAAATTTCTAAGCTAACCAAAGAGCTGATAGAAAAAATAAAAAGCAGTGGGGAAGTAGAAATTGCCAATTTAAATACCTGATTAAAATCTGTATTCTTAATCCAATTTGTGAACCCAGCTATTTCCCCTTTTAAAATGCTTTTTAAATTCCATTATTTGTTGATTAATTAATTCAACCTTGGGGGTTGTTTGGGGAACTGTCTCAACCTATATGCAGCTCTGCCACTTCCTTTGTGCAAACCAGGCTGCTGTCTCACAGGGCCATTTAAACTTCTTCCCCTACAGCAGATGCATGTGTACTAAATACACCTCCTTCATATAAAACTGCCGTGACTGCTAAATCTCTGGTTGTCAGTATTCACACCCTCCAGTCCACAATTACACTGTGTGCTGATAAACCACGGAACTACAAAGAATGACATGACATGAGAACTAAATTGTGTCAAGTTTTAGTGTTCTTTCACACTCTCCCTCATCCTATTGTTCTCATGTTCTCCCTTCCTCTTTCTCTTCTTCTGTTCAGTGTGTCAGTGAAATGTCACTTAAACATTAATTGAGACATTGTTTATCAAATCTTATTTTCTCTTCACAAAGTGCACATGAGCAAGGCTTTGAGCCTTTCACTCGTTGTAAATCACAGTGGAGTGCACGTCCACAAAACTGAAGCCAACTTCACAGATTTGTTCTGTCTGTCCTCGCTCTCCGTCAGGGGAGAAACTCCTCCAGCCTGCGATGAGTCGACAGAAGGCAACACACGCTGGCGGCTGCAGTATGACGTCTACCAGTACTTTGTGCCAGAGAATGACCTATCAGAGCGCAGCCTGTTCAGCAGCATTCAGGCCGTGGCTGACGTAAAGGGCATGATGGAGAACGGCAAATGGGTGGGGCACCAAGAACCTGATCATTTACCTCAAGAGATTTTTAATATGACGCTTTAATGTTTAATGACAAATAACAGGAGTGCAGCAGCTGACGTGCTGCTCGCTAACTCACTTACCTCCCCCCGCAGGTCATGACGCTGTTTTCATCAGACCTGTCCATCGCAGTGTTCAACTCCATCCCCGGTCAGGGTGTCATCTACTCCGTCATCGTTAGAGACCCGCTGCTGGGCACCTCGGCCTCCTACGTTCCCGTTCACACCTACGCCTGCAGCTTTGCTTCCACCTTGGACGGCTGTCAAACACTCGGTGAGCTCCTGTGTGCTTCATACACTCAATGTGTATCCCTCCAGACCTTCTACTTGTTTATCACTGAATTTATTTTTTTTTTTGACTTCATCATGCTGGAATCAAACAGTCTCGTGATACAACAACTGCAGACTGCTTCTAACAAGTTTACCTCCAGTGTTTTTGAGTCATGAGATTCTCAATCTAAATAACAAAATGCACTGACATCAGTCTTCCTGTTGAAAACTGACTAGACAGGCTGGATAGAAACAAACTGATTGCTAATCTCTTGATATTAAATTATGTCCCAAGTAGTCAATATAAAAAAAGCAACAAATAAAGCAGGCTGGTTCAGGTAGGTTGTAGGCAGTGTGGGCTCCAGATGAAATACTGTACGTCGTCTTACTCCCTCAGCAAGTTTATAGCAGAGGCAGGGAGTGCTATGAGAGGAGGTTTGACCTTTAGCTGCTTTTATTTGAACAGTTACTGATTTATATTAATCTTTCTTTGTGATTTGTTTTTTTTATTCAGGAAGGATATCGACAAAGGTTTTCTTTACCATCGCTGGCTTGGCAGGTCTGTTTGTCTGCTTCTGTGGCCATCGATTCTTCAAATGTGGTAAGTTGTTTGACATTGCTTTATGTGATTTTTATTATTGTGTTGTCAGAATATTTATTATAATATTATTAATATTCCAGTACATGTCATCAAGATTCCAGCGGACATCTTAGTGAGTTTAGTCTACAGAGACAAAGTTCCCCCTGTAATATTAAACCAGAGTGAATTCAAATCTTGGTGATTTTAGCTGTATGTACGTTGTCGGCGATGTAGTTTCTGTTTCCATCATGTTAAGAAAACATGGAGGCAGCAGTGCAATCAGTAAAGGAAGGTTTTGAAGTTGATTATTCTACAGTATGTGAATGTGTTACATGCAGTACATGTTATTTTATAGGTCCATACATTCTGGTCCAGTAAAACGTCATTTGGAGAGTCAAGCACTTAATGCAGAGAAAATGAAAACAGTCATGTCTCTCCTACATGTAGCTTTTTCCAGTCACAGTGCACTTTGGGGTCAATAAAACATATTAGTGGGGATCAGGGGTCATGTTTGCATGTCATAAGTTCTTCATAGGAACTTATAAATGGCTCAAATTGAAGCAAAGCTCTGGCGTGGTGGATATAACCTATTATGTTGTTTCCATTCAAGTATTTGTTATGTGAATGAACATCAGAAGCCTATTGGGTGTGGCGGTGGCCTGCCTCTCATGTGGTCTCCATCGCATGTGATGCAGAAATGTGTTTGTTCCAATCTGAACCCATGACTGCAATGTGCCACCATTGCCAAGAGATCTGATAGATGTGAGTTTGAGGATATGATAAAGTGTGTTTCCCTCTGAAGAAAAGGTCTTTGTTCTGGAGCGTGTGTTTTTTACCCACCTCCAGCAGCATTAGTGATGTATGTGTAGAGTGACGACTTGCCTGCTTCTGTGGCTGCATTGCTGTAATGTGTAAAGTTACTGCATTGTGTTCTGCTGCTCTGAACCTCTCTTGGTGTCTCTCTGTCATGCAGAGTTGTTTTGCATGGGATTTAGCTTTGCAACTTTTTTCTTCTTCGTGCTGATGACAAGGACCACAGAACTGGACTTTGACAGTGAGTCCGCAAAGCTTTCTGTCTGCTCACATGATTAAAGCTCCTGTGTCTGAGATCGGTGGCCCCTTCACTTCTGTCTGTTTGCGTCTCTCTGCAGTCTGTCTGGCCGTGTCAGCAGTGATCGGTGTGGTGGGTGGGGTCATCCTGGTGATGAGCTGGTGGCGGTTCGGTTCCGTCATGGCCTGCATCGTCGTGGTCGGACTGATGCTCGGTTTCCTCATTGCCTCCATTGTCCTCTTCACTCCTCTTGGTAGGGAAATAAAAAAAACACTCTCGTCCTCCAACATGACCCCAGTCAACCATTATTTTCTGTGATTTCAGTGGCTCATGGGTCACATGTGTTTCTGTGTTCTTTCCTCAGGTGACCTTGATGTGTTCAGGCGTTCAGATGTGGTTTTCTGGGTGACATTCTGCTGCATCATGATAATTGTTCCATTCCTCTTTGTGCGTTGGCCCAGAGAGGTAAGAGACCGAACACTTCAACACACTCACTACATGTGTAGCACTTTGCTTTGATGTCATCTGGTGGTAGCACAAAGAATGAGACTGTGAGGGTATGATCATATAAAGAGTCTACACATAGTAACTTTAAATTGGAACAACAAAGGACACGTCATTTAAAATCAATTTTAAAAAAAGTACGTTGACCCCACACAATGATGAAACAATACTACGTGTCTCATGCATGTCTCCAATGGCGTTTTCAGTTATTAAAGGGACAGTTCACCCAAAAATCAAAACTACATATTTTTCCTTTTACCTGTAGTGCTATTTATCCATCGAGATAGTTTCGGTGTGAGTTGCTCAGTTTTGGAGATATCAGCTGTAGAGATGCCTGCCTTCTCTCCAATATAATGGAACCAGATGGCACTTCACTTGCGGTGCTCAAAGCGCCAAAAAAACAGCAAACAGCAATGTCTCTTTCCAGAAATCATGACCCAGTTACTCAAGATAATCCACAGACCTTGTTGTGAGCAGTTTCATGTGGGAATTGTTTTCTTTTCACACAAAAGGAAGCCTGCATCTACTCATGGATGAGAAGCTGGCTAAATAAGCTACCTAACGTTAGAGTTCAGCCAAGGTGGACACCGCTAATGCTTACTCGCCCTGTCACGAGCCTCTCGTCCACGAGTAGATACACGTTTCCTTCTGCGCACTGATATGGTGTAGTTCAGTAGAAAGAAAATAGTTCCTACATTAAAAATTTCTGAGCTAATTGCTTCCCAGCTCCCAGTTAAACCTCTATTTACTCAGGGAAGATAACAGCAGTGCTCTCTTACTTGTCCTCAGTGTTCCTTTGAATATTGAATATTGCAGACAATTTAACGATTGTGTTATTTGCCTCCCAGTTGCCAGTTTTCCAGTATTTTCTTGTTTCACAAACGATCTTTTACAGCCAACTAAATACCTCATTCTAAATTCAAAAAGTAGGATCAAAAGAACATGTGTTTCTGTGACAACAGGGAAACATCATCACATGCGGCGTCATCGGTGCTTATGCTGTAATCCTGGCCGTCAACGCCTACATTTACACCAGCCTCTCCTACATCACACTGAACATCCTCAAACGCTTCCTCAACAACAATTTCAGCGCAGTGTTCACTGACGTGCCCTTCCAAATCATTGGTGAGTGTCACAAATCTCTGCGATGCTGCCAAAGCCAAGCATTTGGTCTCATCTCATCTCAGTGTTTTCGTCTCTCCCTCACCCTCAATTAGACTACATCATGATCACAGTGTGGGTGGTGCTCGGCGTTGGCGGCATCGTCCTGCAGCTCTACCGCGAGCGCTCCCGCCCGTTCTTCCCGCCCAGCCCGTACCTCATGTGGCTGCAGGAACGCGAGCGCCGCAAGACCAACGTCCTGGACCCGAGTCACCACTTCCCCTCGCTGCCCAGCCGCCTCCTGGCCAGAGCGCAGCAGCTCACCATGCGGAGGGAGCCGGCCGGAGAACACACACCTCTGCTCCTGTAAACCTCGGGCACCACCACATTGAACCAGAGGAAATTTTCTTTCTACTTGTGGAACCTCAGACTGCCAAGTAACAAGGAAGCCAGAGAGAATGTTGTTCCTAATAACCAGTGCTGGAAAGACGGTTTCAGCATAAATGACCCCAAGAGGGATTATATCACTGACACACTTCAGGTGGATTAAGATTTTTAAAATCTTAAAAACAAAGCTTTTGTACAAAGACTTTTTTACCCCCCTAAACACCATTTTTATTGAACACTTACATGACTTTAACAATCACTGAAACTGGTCAAGAAGAAGTCTTTAAATGTCTTGTAATTACTAAAATGTAGCTGTTGATGCTCTATGGTGTCTGTTTGCTTCTGCTCATTTTGTTTGCACTAAAGTCACAAACTACTAATAGTTTACAAAGCGAGGCGTTTTATCTGTAAAGAGTTGGATTAATTCCACAGCAAAATGTTTCATATCTACATTTTGTCTAAAAAACATGTGTGTTCACTCAGAACTTCATGTGTTTGTAGTTTTTAGTTTTTAAATTACACTCTCAGGCCAGACGTCCAATAAAAAATACAGTGTGCCTTAAATTGCCAAATTTAGAATACACTGGATCCTCTTAAAATTTAACAGATGAAAGTTGAAGTTGAGTTTTTTTACGTGTCATTTGTCCCTGAACGGTTCAGTTCAGTCAACAGTCATGATGGCTTCTGCAGGTCAGTGAACTGAGGATGCAAAACACTGACCACTGGTAAGTAAATAAACACAATATTGCAGGTTTTTATATTTTAGCTTTAAAACAAAATAAAACGCAGACCCTATTCTTCTCCTTTGCAGTCACTCTGCAGAACAAATGTTTTAACGTCTTGCTTTCTTGTGTTCTTGATTGGATCTGCACTTTGCCGTCCAGTCAGTCTTTTTGTAATTTGCACACTGGATTTTAATATAAGTTTTCTTGCTGTAACGGTGCTGATTGATTATGTGTGTTAATCTGTGAATCCGTGTAAACTCATGGGCCATGACTTTTCTCAGGGTTTCACACTCTGCTTTTAGACTCCAATGCACTGCGACAACTGATGAAGCCTTCGACTTTAATGTCTGTCAGTATTTTATTCAGTTACTGAGCTGAACTCTCTGCTGTCATGACTTCTTAGAAGAAATCCAAAACGATATGCAGATGTGTCTTTGAAGAATGAAGTCAGTTGTATTTGTAATTAAACATGTTTTGATATTTAATAAATGCCTAATGGTAAAAACTTGTCATCAGTTTCTTATTGAGACACATAGAAACACAGTATTAATTTGGAGTTGTGTTTCTAGCCACCTGATGAATTTAAGTCAAATATTCACTCTCTCTTAGCTCTGTTTTTGTTTCTACCAACAATATTGGAAATATTCAGACTTCACTATCTTCACTAGCTCGTTGCTACACTTGTTTATGAACAGCTGCCTGCTGCATCCGGAACTGACGTGAGGCTGATCCAGAACAGTAATGTTGAGGGCAGGAGAACCAAAACAACGAGCTAAACGGAGCTAAAACGCTCAACAGCTGACGGCTACTGCAGAGTTGCGCTCCATTACTTCCTACTCCACTACATCTCAGAGGCAAAGATTGCACTTTTTACTCCACTACATTTGACAGCTTTAGTTACTTTTCAGAGTACAGATTTTCTTACCCTTCCTGTCAAGTGAAAACCATGTATCTCCAGAAATAGTAATTGTGAATGTAACATTTATTTCTGATAAACTGAAGGGTGAAGTGTTCCTTTATGTGCTGGGAAAACTCTCCTTCTTAAGCTAAATAAACTCTTTGAAAACCCTCTCGGATGAGCCGGAAAATGCATTGTCATGAATCAGAAAACTGTTCTTCTGAGCTCATGAAACTTTTTTAGAGGTATGTGGTTCTCACAGGACAGCCACGCTACAAACATATGATGATCTTATAGAATATTATGCATTGCTGTAGATTCAACTAGCCAACAGTATGTAAAGTAGTTAAAATGACGTTAGCCTTAAACATCTACAGCAGTAAAATGCAACATACACATTAATGCAGCAGTAATATCAATCCAAAAACATCAGATATAATAACACTTTTACTTTTCACACTTGTGTGAAAGTACTTAGTTTTACTTACTAGTAAGGTTTTGAATGCAGGACTTTGACTTGTGTATTGCATTAGTACTTTTACTGAAGTAAAGAATTACTTTCTCTGGGCCTCAGTAAACTAATCAGTTGACAACAGCTGATTCCACTTAAACTAATGATTGCCCATCTTCACCTCTCTGCTGAGTGTGTGTGTGTGTGTGTGTGTGTGTGTGTGTGTGTGTGTGTGTGTGTGTGTGTGTGTGTGTGTGTGTGTGT
>JBBPCS010027063.1:0-23391 GCA_037974645.1 Hollardia meadi
TTTTTATGCTCCACATATCTGGAACAAACTCCCAGAGAGCTGCAGGTCTGCTGCAACTCTCAGTTCTTTTAAATCCAGCCTGAAGACTTTTCCATTTGCCACTGCTTTTTATTAAATCAAAGAATTGCCCATTTCTTACACTGCACTGTATATTTTACTCTTGTATTTCTTATATTTTTATTTTATTTATTTATTTTCAATTTTAACTTTTCTTAATTTCTAGCGAAATGCTTGTTTTTGTCTTATATTGCTTTTACACTGTGTCTTGATGCTTTTTATGTTTTATGTAAAGCACTTTTAATTGCCTTGTTGAAATGTGCTGCTATACAAATAAACCTGCCTTGCCTATATTTGCAAAAGACCTGAGTTTGTGGTGTGCTGTATGTCTACTAGTGTGTACATTCATTGAGAGAAACAAGTACGGAGTCGAATTCCTTCTGTGTTCAGGTACTTGGACAATAAAGCTGATTCTGATAGAACACAAAGAAGAATTCTAAAACGAGGATGCTTCACACACACCTTCAACCCGGCAGCACAGAAGATCTATACAATCAGCACAGCTTCAAGGTGGGCATAGAAGATTCAGTGATTGACCAAATGTTAAATATGGTCACAATCTCCCCTTCTGCTCCTGAGTTATGGGGTTGAATAATGACCAGACGTTTTGCAGAACATTATGATGTCACAGTGAAGTTGACCTTTGACCTTTTACATATAAAATGACACCACTTCATCATTTTATCCTGTTAGACATTTGTGCGAAATTTTGTCAAAATTAGCATATGAATTCTTGAGTTATGGCCAAAAATGTTTTTTTGTGAGGTCACAGTGACCTCTGACCACCAAAGTCTAATTAGTTCATTTAGAAATTCCATCAAGTCATTAAGAGGTCAAAATGAAGGTTGTAGCTTGGGGGTGGAACTATGAAAACTTGTGGTAAGTGAAGCTAATATTTTTGGATACTGCAAGATAATAATGCTGATTATAAAGCTAATTTCTGCTATGTCTAGTCACGTGATTAATATTACAAAGTTGATTATAATATTAGGTGATTATGCCTTGTTAATAAAATGACTGCTAACTTTTAGGGGACACAATAGGAGGAAGTATTCCTAAACTGTCTTCTTCTGTCTGTGATTCCTGCTGTTTTCTCATTGTTAAAGCTGTCTTGCATAATGTATGTGGGATCAGAGGTCATCCTTTCCTGCTCAGTGTAGACCTATAAAACTCTGCTATTTCTAGTTAATTTGGTTGCAGTCCCCCCTCAAAGACGTCTTAGTTATGTTTGATGTTATTTTTTTCACCTTTTTTCATTTATGCACCTTACAACAGCCATCAATCTCAGACCTACGCCCACCTACTATACAAGGCCCAGAGGACTGGGCTCCCCTTGTTGTCCCCATTGCCTCCCTTACATGTTTTTTTTAATCTTTAACATATAACATTTCATTTGTTTAGATTCTAGGTCAAAAACTAACAGCTGTGTTATTACAGCAATTATTTTTACAGGTCTGTTTATAGATCTGTTATCTGTTATAGATTAACATGATTGACAATATAATGCGTTAATTCATCATTGCGCTTTAATGTTGCTGGAAGGCAGATTCTGTTACCTTTGGACAGGGTAGCCGTTTCCTCCTAGGCTGAGATAACTCACTGCTGTCTGTCATCTTGGTGGTATTAATCTTCTCATGTACTGCTTTGTAAGAAAGTGAACAAACATACCCCAAATCTACAACTAATCCTTTAATAAAATGACTTGCATTAAACTCAGAAATGTTGTGTCACACTTTCACGGTCTTGTTCCAACTAGCTTAATTTTGAAATTGTTTTTAACATTTAGAAAAATCTTAGAATCTTAGAAAAAAAAGTATTTGGCATGCTAGTATTGTATTACTCAATACATTTGGTACAGTTTGCTTTTTAAGTATTTGTTTTACATTTGTTCCTCATGATTTATGGGCCTCACGGGCAGCCTGAGGGCAGGACAGTGGCAGCAGCAGCGACCAGATGCTCTTGAGGATGACCCGGAAGCTGAATAGACTGGTGGGAACTCTCTGAGGGCCTGTCGCTGTTGGTGACAGGGCAGCAGCGCTGCAAGCTGGCGACTGGGCAGCAGGACTAGAGGCCATGGACATTGACACTAGCAGGAGAGCCAATGAAGCCAGGACAATAGGAGGCTGCTGACACACAACCACAGGCAACTTCTGCAGCACAGGAACTGTACAGGAACCCATGATTGCTGCAGCTCAAGCTCAACAGGTAGCTACAGCTCAGGAACTAGTGACTGCTAGGGTGCACAGTACATGGTGGGCAGCTGGAGGTTTGACGATGAAGATGGCTCACTAATGATCTGGAGTAGTGGGGGTGAGGGTAGGGGTCTGCAGAGATGGCTGACTGATTGACTAGGAGGTCTGGCAGTGGGTCAGCAGAGGATGAGGACTAGAAGTCTGGCTGAGCATTGGCTGGTCGACAGGGTTCAGGGAATTGTGGCTGGGTGTGGCGGGGACCATCAACTGGGGACCAGGTGTCGGCCAAGCTACCGATGGGGAAACAGGTACAGCTGGCATTGATTGCAACATTGCAACATCTGGATGATGCAACGTTCCCCTAGCAGAGTGAGAGCGTAGACCAACTGGGGTCTGAACCCCTTTTCTGCTGTAGGTAAAGATGCTCTAGAACAAATATAACACAATACAGGCTACACCAATGGTATGAAATGGTACACACTTCCTGTCTCCTAAGTGGGCATGGTCGTCTTTCCCGCCCATCCCCACTGGGCATTTTTAACACTAACATATTACTGAGGGCTATTGCTTACCATGTCAAAGCAATACAACACTAAATACAGTCATAAATGTATTTTTGTGCATTATTTTACCCCTTGTTTTTATCTGCTAGCTTAATATCTTGCAGATCTCGTGATTGGACACTGGCTGCAAATGACAAGCACCCTTCATAAAACAGCTGACAAGGAGATGTTATCCCACACAGCCTTACCATCAAAACCCACATGACACACTGCAATAGCAGCCAAGTAAACCTTAACTGTGGAAAAGGCCTTGTCCCTATCCAGCAAGTCTTGCAGAAAGCTGAAAATCATGGGCACAGAGCACTGGAAGGGCACCTCCTGTGACCTTGAGCACCAGTCCTCAAACACACGACAACAAAAAACTTCACCAGACTTTCCATTGGCATCGGGGTGTAGATAATGACTCATTTTTGCTAAAACACCTTAAAATAGATTACATATAGGCTAATATCATCAGCAAATTCTGAAATGTTTAAATGAACACCTCACTGAAGGTCCAACCTTGCACAGCTGGCTGGGATAATATTGATAAACAACAGGTTTGGCTGACTTAATGGGCCAGCTGGCATCCCAAGAACAGTTTAGAAACAAACCAGAGTCCATGGGATTTTTTGCAAAACATGCCATGTGTATCAAATTACTAAGATGTTATTATATGTGACTAGAAACATCAAAATGAACAATTGTTAATGAGAGTTGGATGTACTCATACCTCCCTTCAAAGAATATTGAACAGTTGTCACAGTCACAGGGTAAACACATGGCAGTATCCTCTGTCTCCTACAGCTATAGATAAAGTAGAAAGCACACTGAGGGAACACACTGCTGCACCATCATCTCAATGTGTTATGTGAAAAATGTAAAATGTTGCTTTTTAAAAAATCTATACCTGGACCTGACAGACATTAATGCTGAGTAGCTGATATGACCATGGTGTTTAAAGAATACCAAACCTACTGAGTTATAGCAATTTATCATAATGCTGTAATGGCGCTGTAAGCAGAGCGCCATTAGATTTGGAAGCATTTGCCCAGAGCGAATGTGTGCAGCTGGGGTATAAATTTGGTTGCAATTGCATAATGAGATAATTTTATGGCCACGGCTAGAATCTGGCAACCAATTGTGGGAAAACAGCATGGTGTTGATACATTGATACACACTGTATCCTAAGGTGTTGTGCAGTTCACCTAAGTGCATCTTCCTTTGACTCTGTGTGTGTAATTTTTTCCCGAGTTAGGGTTTGGCTTCAAAATGGACGAAACTGTTAAATTGCCAGAAATTCTAAATGGCAGCAGTATGGAATAGAAATTTATAACACCAGTATTGCCTAAATTCCCATCCGTTTCAAATGATACCATTTCCTTACAAAATACTCATTGTGCAAGCAGATTGCCTTATCTACAGTACGTATGAAGAAGTCAAGCTTGGAGAGAGCTAAATCAGAGGGTGGTTTTTATCATTATATCTATCATTGGGCAGCTATATTGCCTAAGTTAGGCCTACCTATTGGATCACTAAATCTGCAGATAAGGAACGAAGGGCAAAGTTCACTCTTCCCAATTCTCCAAATTATTTCTTCACCACTAAATATTAAAACCCAGATTTTAAACTCAAATTTATGAACCAGTTCAGAAAACAATTTGATCTTAATAACATAAATAAATTTTCTCCAATAATGTTTAGCAATCTATTTACACCATCTCATCTAGTTTGGTGTTTACAGTCTGGCGCAGAAGTGGTTTGGTTTTCATCATTCCCATCTCTGTGCTAGGACCACAGATTGCGAAAGTCTCATTAAATATCTTCAGGTCTGCAGCTTGGCCTCTAAATATTTTTCAGGCTATCCCTATCCTTCCGAAAGACCTAACATACTCAGTTCTCAGTGTTAACATTTTCAACAGGAACCCTCATGCATGGGACAAAACCAGAACTGCCTGGGAAAGGGATATTGAAGAAACTTTTATGTATTCAACATGGTTTAATCCAATTTAAAATTGTACATCACATTATTCCAATGACAAATTAGCCAATGGTGTCAATATGCCCCAATTTCCAAAGGTCATGTGTTTCAGTCATGCTATCCACTATTTAATTTTTGGACTTCTGTTTTTTAGTCACTTTCAGCAATTGGTGATAAGATAGTAACTCTTAACCCTGCAGCTGCAATTTTTGGTGAAGTCAATGACATCATAAGCCTCTCTCGCATCTACAAAAACGCAATTGCGTTTGCATCACTAGTGCTCACCGTTCTGTACTGCTTAATAGGGAGGGAAGCATAAAATATATCATAGATATAATAAAGACTATTTCTATCTGCATGAAAAACCCTGTAAAAGCTAGACATCTTGTAAAAGATCTGCAAGCTTTTACTGCTCAGTCAGTAAAATATGTAGCCTCTCTACTAAAACTGTTCCACTGTTTAAGTTCTGTTATTGGGAATTCAGCTGAAAAGATACTATGGTGGTAAAGAAAGTAGTAAGAATTTATTACATTTTATTTACTTTATTACATTTTAAAAGCAATACACTTTAAAAAAAAAAGGGGGGCATTACTGTAATGGTAAGCCCACATCATCTGTGCAGACTCATCAGACCTGACTGTTTAGCTCAACAAAGCACACACTACTGATACCAACTAATTTCATTAATGCAGAGACTTTAAATGTGAGGAAACATACATGTGTATTTGATATCATTACACTTTTAGTTGTGTGTAAATTAAATATTTCTTTCTAATATACATCTCTGCCATGTTTTACAGTATCCATTTCAGATCAGGCTTCACAGTGAATTATCCCTTTAAATCCAGGACATTAACAGTGATACCAAAAGTTATTCGTAAATTCATTTACAGTGCAACTATCGGTGTGTATGTGAACTCTTTATATCGAATCATGTAATATCACAAAAACTTCAGTTTATCCCACACAACATCATATACATACTGTATGAGTATCATTTAAGAGTATTTCCATCAGAGGAATTGTTTCATGTCATACACGCATCTATAAAGCTATTTAAATACATCAAAAGAAAAGATAAGTGAATGAAGTTCAAGGCACTTAGAATTATATGTGAAAGGGGATTTACAGACAACAAACTCCATATACAGTACATTACTTATATATTATCATATTAGGTCCACTTCTGAATCAAAACAGAGTAAGTGATTGAAAAGGCACATTTCTGTCTCAAACATATAAAATGGTTAAAAAAAAACATACCCTAGCAAACATTATGGGTTGCCATTAATCCATAAAGTGCATCACATGACCTTTATCCAGGCCTAGTTTGAGACAATTTAGCATTAGCTGTGGTTAGACACTTCTAACTAACTCATTATCACAGACTGAAAACAGCAGGTCATTACACACTACTACATGTGAAACCCCTGCCTCCCAAGTGTTATTTGGGTCTAAAAATATGGCTTTTGGGGATGATGTGTATAGGCCTGGTGACAGTGGATGCTGATACAGAGCCAACAAGACTGAATAGTGTTTCAGTCACTAATGTTGCCAAGTTCTTCCTGAAATGTATGATGGCTCTGCATTGTATTTTAAATGGCCTTGGTTCGTTAAAAACAAGGCTGTGTTGTCAAAATGAAACCTCCTCTAAAATCATTTCCGCTTTCTAACCTGTGGTTCATTAGTCTCTTAGGTCATAATGTCTGGTTTTTCTTCAGGTAAACTCTGATACATATGTTATAGTGGTGGGGCTGGGAGGAGATAAAGCAGAAACCTTAGAGGTGGCCATTTTCGCATTTCCTTGGCTCACTCTCCCTTTCAGTACGTCATAGCATTCACTGCCTCTCACACAACTTGGTTTACAACAAATCATGCTTGGCACTAAAATGAGGGAATGTCAGCGTTTCGATGCAAAATGTTTGACTAAAATTGAAAACACAATGTTCTTAAGTCATGTCTGCCTACAGCTTCTGTGGGAGCCAATGCTGCAAACAGAAAATGACTAATCCTCTGCGATACCCACCTGGTTACCAGCACTTATCCGGAGACATTTCATTTATCCAGACAGTTTACTTTAATAGCCACACAGGGGAGTTGTTTCTCTGATTTGAGAATGCAACTCTTGCCACAAGAAAGGAGCCGTAAGGCAATACACGTCTGCAGAAACTGGTGAGGTGAGGTTTTACGTAGACCGCCACTATGAACTGGTTGCACAGCACACATTTTGGCATATCAGAGCAGAAAACTCACAGGGCAATTACTGATTGTAGTATTCCACTTAGAAGAAGTCCTGCTATCATGTGTACTAGTTCACATTCACTGTTACCGGAGCACTTCATATTTTCCTGCTGTGTCTGCTGTGCAACCAGTCCATGGTGGAAATCATCAAACCACCACCAGTGCCAGTCTTCAAGTTATCCTTTTTTTCCCCCGTCAAGAAGCCATACTTTGGCTTTGTGGCCACAGGATCAAAGCACAGAAGGAGGTGCAGAAGTGGGAACTCCCCAAATCCCCACACAAAAGATCATCTCAATCTGAGGTTTAGCTATGTGATTACAGCTATAGTTCCCACAGGAAGTTGCACAAGTTCTTCAAATTCTTCTGTAGGTGCCAGAACAAATATCCCATGAGCCACTGTATATAGGGAAATATACAGTTGTAAGTAAAACAAGTTGCTGCCTGCTCCCGAGTATTAAGCCAATATGCAAATATTTAGCGGAAGGCTGCATCAGATCCAACTCTTTAAGACTGGAAGGTGAAACACCTGCTACAATTTGGAAGGTGGGAAATTGAGTTATAATGGGAGGTCAGGTTGAAGAAAAACCAAAAGGTCATGGAATAACATTGAAACATAAATAAGGTGGAGTGGTCTGGTAGGGGAGGAGATGGAGGAACCAGTGGCCGCTTTTATTGTTCCAGCTTCTGGTGGTAAATCTGGGTGACTTGGATGACCGGAGGAGAGACGCTGAGGGACGGCCCACACCAACAGGCAGAGGATCGTATGGGTTGGACCTCACACCTGTCACTAGAGAGAGGGAGGTCACAGCAGAGGAAATACATTCAGCATTTGACCCAATCAACTCACATGAAATGCACTGTCAAGACTTTACACCTCAGTAAACATAAAGCCAGACCAAGACAACACGAACAGTAGAAGAGGGATGTTAATACAGCCATCCTTGTGGGAAGAGACAGATACTATATGACATGTTATTCATGCCACAAAAGCAGCAAGTTACAGAAAGACAGCAGGAAGACAGGCTTCACTTCTGACTCTCTCCCATCTCTCACTGCATGACAGATATTGGCTTACTAGCGGTCTAGATCCCCAAAACATGCACACACAATATACTGTATACAGTACCAGGAAAACACACAATTTGTGACTAGCTGAGATCGGGTTATTTAATATGATTAGCTGGAAGAGAAGGAACTGCATGTTGATACGCCAGATGGGGAGAGGAAGGAGGAAGACCTGAAGTCCAAAAAAACCCACAATGCCCACGTAGTGAGCACACATTGTCACGTGAGAGGAGGCACTAACAGCATGTGTTAGTCACATATGACTCAGGGGAGCCAAAAGGTTCACAGAACACTGCAGCACCAGAACACACACCATGGTTGGGGACAAATCATTTTCACGTCACTCAATTCAAAAAGTGGAAATACTTTATTTAATTGTGTATTATTTGGCCAGGTGTTGTGACACAAATCTATTAAAACAACCCTGTTCTTATAAATAACAAGAACTCTCAAGCCTCTGGAGTTTAAACACCTTTCTTTTAAGGTTTGTGTCCATTAGGCCACCGTAGTGTGAAGGGGTGGGAATGGAATTTCTGTGAAAGAAGAGAAGGTCTCTTTTAAAAGTGAACTGACCCCAACCTAAAAAACATTGAGTTCAAGCAATTAAAAGATACGTTTGGATTTTTTCAAGTGAATCTTAATACAATACTGGCATGTCACATGTATGGACAGGAGGGACAATTACTGCACATACAGCATGTAAGTATTGAATTAAGTTAGACTTGAACCTAGTCTTTAACACCCTGATAACATAAAACACCTCCATTACAGTACAGTAGTTAACAGTGGGATGCATGTTACTGAGAAGAAGGAAAAGGGTTAGCCTGCTGAGCTTGTACATGAAGTACCTCATATGTTACAGGGCTCTGTTTTCAGATTGGGGCAGCAGTGCTGTGAAATATAAGGACAAAAAAAATACACAAGAAAGGAAACATTTTACAAAGCAATTTAACAGGAGTGATGAAAATAATAGCGATGGTTTCAAATCATTAATATCTTTACAGACTTACACACCAATGAAACAAATCAGAGTTTATCCAGACCTAAGCTAAGTCCAAAAGAATGGCTCTCATTTGGGCCTGAATTACATTAAAGGAAACTTTGTGCTTCCCTAAACATTGTAATATATCCATCTAATATCCAACAAATACCATAAATGATAATAAAAACAGCATCAATACAGTAATAATACACAATAACTTTTGCACTCACTGGCCACTTTAGTAAGTACACCTGTCTAACTGCTTGCCAATGCAAATATCTATTCAGCCAATCACATAGCAGCAGCTCAATACATTTAGGCATGTAGGACAAGGTCCAGATAATCTGTTGAAGTTCAAAGTAATCCTCACAATGAGGAAGAAAGGTGATTTAAGTGATTTTGAACGTGGCGTTGTGGTTGGTGCCATAAAGGCTGGTATTTCAAAAACTGCTGATCTGCTGGGATTTTCACACACAACCATCTTTAAGGTTTACTGGGAGTGTTCTAAAAAAAGAAAGAATATATCCAGTAAGTTCTCTGTGGCAGCACAGCACAACTTTCTGTGTAGACTACGATTTAAGAGTGGCAAAGATGAATTTATTTCCAGGAAAAGAAATTGCTGCTTTATCCGGGTGAAATTACTTGTTTTGTTTTTTTTGCACTTTTGACCTGCCGTATTTCCCCTGTCACCCAACAGATACATAAAGAACACATGTAAGTTTGCTGACGTGAATTTCAATTTACACTATTTTATATTGGCTACTTGTGCACTAAAATACAGGTTTCGGGGCAAATAAATTATATGTTATGAAAATTGGTGCATAAACTCACATACTCGCTGAAACCTGATTCAGTATTTTAGTCAGTATCAGAGGCATTTCTGATACGTGAGCCTGTATCGGAACAACGCTAGGTGTCAGTCCTCTCAGCAACAAACAGGAAACAGATTGGATTGGAAAAACATTGCCTGGTCTGATTAGTCTTGATTTCTGCGGTGACATTCAGATGATATGGTCAGAACTTGGTGCAAACAACATGAAAGCGTCCAATAGAGCACCTTTGGGGATGTGGTGGAACGGGAGATGGCCATTATGGATGTGCAGCCAACAAATCTGCAAGAACAAAGTGATGCTATCATGTTGATATGGACTAAAACCTCCGAGGAATGTTTCCAGCCCCTTGTTGAATCTATGCCAAGAAGAATTAACTAATTAGCTAACTGGTACTAGCAACATGTACTTAATAAAGTGGCCAGTGAGTGTATATTTGTCTCTGTACTGTCTGTAGGGGGTATTTTCTGAGAAGGGAAGCTAGTAGGTAAGTAGGTAAGGACTAATAAATCAAGGCAGCACAGAAAAAGGAGGCTGATAGTTTGTGAGGACTGATGAATCAAAGGAAATGTGATTAGTTTAGTCTTAAGCCTGTTTGAGATCAATACTTCCTCCTGTCTGATTTAATTAGGTAATAGAGGCTGAGGCAAGAAAAAACCCACACTGCTCCCCATCAATCGAGTTGGCTACAGGAGATAGTTGATCAGCCACAGTCTTCTTTACGTCAGCTGAACAGAGATCCAGGCCTTTAGTTGCTTCACATTTGTATATGTGATTTTGTATTCGTAAGAAGCAAGTTTTACAGTCTGCTCAAATTTGCAATGAGTACAGGATGACTATGTTAATGTAGCTGTGATAATAATGGTAGAAAAGTGGATTGTGCTAAATTGAGGCCTGTATCATCACACGTACTGTAGTTATGGCATGTGTGTAAGATGGAAGAAAATAGATTTGGAATAGACTGGTTGGTGAAATGCGAGTCATTTCATGGCATTTGAAGACAGCTGCATTGGCGCGAGATGGATCACTAAAAAAAGGGCTGAAACGCCTCTTATTTACACGGGAGGAATCAAAGGCCTCAGCACACCAATGGTGCTTCAGATGATGCCTGTGCAGCATTCCACATTCACCACTTAACCTTGCCCTCGACACTTCTTCAAAGCGCTACGAAACTAACTGTGGCTTCTGTTCTCGACGCAGCGAAAATATCAAGTGGTAAAATATTTTTGCTTTTATTTTGTAAAATAAAGCCAATTATAGAAAGAGTGGGACGGTGCAGTGAGGATAAATATTACTTATTTGATTAATCATGTGTCTGTGTGTGTGAGTTGTGTTTGCATATACGGTGTTTGCTGGTAAATGTACTCCTACATCTCAAACACTGCTCTGTGTGTGTGTGTGTATGTATGTGTGTATGTATGTATGTATGTATGTATGTATGTGTGTATGTGTGTATGTATGTATGTATGTATGTATGTATGTATGTATGTGTGTATGTATGTGTGTTTTTTACCCAGTGTCGTCAGGCATGTCCTGATCAGCCTCTGCAGCAGACGACTCCACATCTGCGTCTGCACTGCTCTCACTGCCCGGAGCTGACAGACCACATGGAGATTCTGGGCTCACACTCTCACCACTGCAACACACACACGCACAACCAGGTGGTTCTTATTGACTTAGTTGCTACAATTGATTCTATTTTAGCACTGAATACCTGTGTGTGGACTTTGAGTACTACATTTATTTCTTCTGCCAGATGTGCCTTTAATTATTTAATTTGTATGTTACGTGTGTGTGCAAGCCTTATTCCCAGACCCACATCTTGTATTTGTGTGTATGTGTGTTTGTGCGGGTCTACTGACTTGATATGCTTCTCCAGTAGCAGGATGGCCTGCTCCCTCTCCTCCAGCCTCCTCTTCAGGGAGGCGATCTCCTTCTGCTTCTCTAGCAGCTCCTTCTGGAGACGATAATTGCTCTCCTCCAGAGTCTCACAGAATGCCTGGAGGGACGCAGCATTGGAGGAAAGAAAATATTTGTTGGCGATGGAAACAAATTGTGGAAAACAAACCAGGAACAGCAGCAGAGAAGTCAGGGGTAACATTTTTGGATGCAGAAAGAACACGCATTAACCTCAAGCCATGTGTTAATTCTAAAATCAAGCTGTTCGATCAAACAGGTTCGAGATGTCAGCCTGAAAAATGTTCAGGTCCAGTAGGCTATTTTACAATGACAGCTATAGGGGACAAGAGACTTGTGACATGTTTAGTGAGTTCTGTAATAAAAGGTCCCTGCCCTCTTCCCCAAATGCCATTAAGATACTTCCTTTCCCTGTAAGATGCTTAAATACTGTCCCATATGAAGGTTTGGTAGTGACTTGAATACCTTATTTAACAACCAAAACAGCCATTAACTGCAGGTCTAAGTGAGGAGCTGAATGGAGCGGAGCAGGAGGAAAAGAGTAGGCAGCAAGTTGTTAGTAGCAGTAAAAGTACAGTGCAAGTTACAATTTGTCAGTAAATAAAGCCTGCAGCTTCTCAAGTTCAAAGAATGATTTCCCAACTGCTGGAAAGGTGAAGCGGGTTAGTCCGGAAGCAAGAATCCCTGTGGTAACGTGAAGCCAGCTGCCGCTTTGTTTTTCATATGCTTCTATTTGCAACTTTACCCTGGTGGAAAATCTCCTCTGCTCCCTGACTACGGTGTTTAAACTGAGGAAAAGCCGAAAAGAATCATTTGTTGTTCTGGTTCGATAAATGTAATGTATAGTGCTGTTAGATTGCTGCTAGAACACCCCGGTAATATCACAGCCTGCTTTTGTGGATGCAGCAAGTGGGAGAGCAAAAAGTTTTGACCGCAGTGTTCAAAATATTGTTTTTGAAAGACTAAACGACTAAAAGTAGATTATTTTGTTAGATAAAAACATGTTGTTCATTTTGGAAATGATTACATCTATCTTTTTCCAATACATTTTGACTTTTGGACTTAACAACAGTTACTGGAAACGTCTGAATCACATCATATGACATCACATATCAAACAATCCTATGCAGCCACTACTGAAATCTAATTCTACAAATAGTATAATATTAATAATATAACTGTAGCCTAATCTTTCTCTGCAACTGCGCAGAAATACCAGGATTAATCAATAATTAGACATGCAAATGAGGTGATGAGATATTGCCTCTTACTGGTATCCAGCTCTGCTGTTTTCTCCTTGTTCTTAATACGGTTAATCATTAAATCACTGTGTCCCATCAAATTATATTTATTATATAGGCAATATATGTTTATTTTACAAAACAAAAAAGCGATTACTTGATGTAATGAATACTTTACATCAACAAAACTTCCACGTCCTCTCCCTGCAAGTCACTCTTAACCGAATATTCATCACTGACTGTATGGTCGATCTATACTGTAACGTTATTGGCAATATTGTCAGTAACCACGCGTAGAGCAGCTGTACATCACAGCCTGGGCCTCACTGTTGACCTTGACACCACACATGAAGCGTCTCACTATCCAGGTGCTGACTGGCTTTTGAAGAGCTGAGAACTGGAGGCTTTGGAACATCTGCGACCACTAATGGTCAGAGAGCGGTGCAGCCGGACAGCTGGGTCAGAAGGAGCACATGCTGCGGGATTTCTTTCCAATCAAGTGCTTGCAGGACAACATAATAAAGTTGACGTCTCTTTATTTCCAACAGTGTTGATTTTTTTAGGGGTTTTGGGCTGATATCAGCTGATTAATCAGGTACAACCTTTTTTCTGCTACAAACTATCGTTATTAAATCAGCCTTTGAAAATCCAAAATTGGTCGAACTCTAACAAACACACATACAGAACATGAGCACACATATTTCCAAATGTATGTGCACACTTACTCTGCTCTCTTCAAGACTATCAAAAGGCCCAGGTGGATCATCCAGACACAGGAACTCTCTCACTGCCAGACTGTCGAGGACAACAAATGGCATAACATAAGTGTGTGTGTGTGTGTGTGTGTGTGTGTGTGTGTGTGTGTTTTCTGTTTTTGAACAGACCTGTGTGCTCAGTAACACAATAAAAAAAAGTATTTTGGTGTTAGTTGTGAGATTTAAGTTTGAATGCTTCATATTTAAAAGCAGGAGTTATCAATTATCAGGTGACCACTTTGCAAAGCACACAGTTAGGACACAAAAAGACTCAATAATTCCATTTTAACGGAATAAATGCTTAATGATCACATCGCATACCTGTTGGCAATGTCCTTATGTGCAATCAGGTTTTGCAAAAAGGCCTGTAGTCCCAATTGTCTGTCTTCCAGAAAGTCGCTGTCATAGTTGTCTTTGAACCACCGCTTGGGGGGCAGCGAGAGGCGGAAGCCTGAGAACGTGTCCTTCAGCTACAACACACAAACACATGCAGAGAGAGAGAGTACAAAATGAGTATCAAGTATCTCGACATCCAGATGCAATAAAAGAAGTTATCAATATGCATGGACATAACACAGATAAAGTTGACACTATGGAATGAAGTAAATCAGTTTATTTAGTAAGAAAAGTCCATTACTAAATAACCAACTTGTCAGGGCTTCAAAACCACACATTTGGTACAAATTTGTATTTTAAGGTCACACTAAATTCTTCTTTTTTTTCCTCTCTACATTAAAATATGATCACATATCTTCAAATGACACATTAGCACAGTCTGGTAAAACAAGATTATTTTGTGTGAAAATAAGCTTCACACATTATGTGAACAGGAAACGTGGTAAGACCGTCCCCTTATAATACCACTAAATTTGAATTTCATTATTAAGTCTGCACACCGTATTGTGTATGAAAAACCACAATATAAATAACTCCCAGCCTCTTTCTGTGATATGACTGACTGCGGTGGTTCATAGGCAACTTCTGAAATTTCAAACTGGTCTCCAGCATAGCTACTCAGTGGGTAGGTGGAATGATTGACATGAAAATTACATTAGGTTTACAATATCTAGAAAGTGGTATGTATTTGAATGAGCGGTCGCTGCTCTTTATTAAGAACTCGGACTGTTCACTTTCTTTGTACTGTAGACTATTAGTTAAAATCAATGTTGTGTGCGTTTCAAGAGGAATGACCAACTATTGCCATGCCTTTTGTTACATAAACTTACTGACCTGCTGGATACCTGTGTTCGACTGGAGTCTACCGTTTACTGTCCTATGCTGAGAGTCTCTACGGGAGTCTTCAAAGTTAATCACGCCTACCTCCATCTCTGAAACATTAAAGAAGTGCTAGGCGATTACAAAATCCTCAAAACAGATGTATGCAGACAAAGCTGTTTTTGACTGCATGTAGTCAGCTTAGTGGGAAACTGTAACAATAACAGCAGGGTGGTGGTGGTGGTGGTGGTGGTGGTGTGTGTGTGTGTGTGTGTGTATCTTCTACTTTTTACACTGCCCGAGTAGTGGGCGTTATCACATAATGGAATAATGTTGGCTGAGGTCCCAACTGTTACACAAATAATATTTGGCACCAGACACCCAGTGTGGAGGCAATTCTGAATATTAAAAACCCAATCGTGCACTGACTATAATAGGTATCTATGCTGCTGTTTCTCTAAATGCAACAAAAAAACTGGTAAACATATGACCTATGACCACCCGGCACAGTGTTAAGACTACTGGTGGCTCTGTGGAAAAGCTACAGGAATGGAGGAAATGATGACAACACCCCATCCTGTTCTCTCTCTCTCTGTGGTGAATACAAGACGTTTCCATCTCCTGTGTTTCCATTCTTCTTGCCTTGGGTTATTGTGTCTGAATTAGTAAATTCTGAATTGGAGTAATAGGCTTAATCAATATTTTGCAAGCCTACAGATTTTATTTTTACCACTTTGCAGCTTTCTAATCATCATCTTTTTTTGTTCTAGGTTCTTCCTCCTCGTACAGTATCATCACATGGCTTTAGTTTCCTGACTGCATTTCCCGAAACCACAAGAGACTTGTTCCCCTCGTTGGCTCAGGCCTGGTGGCTTTTTGGAAACAGAAGGCTTCTTTGTGTAGCTCTAATCATTTCCACAGTGCACTCAAAAACAAAGGGAGGCATGCTGAAAGCAATAGGTTGATAGTCACAAACAGTGTCTGCAAACATGGACAGATGATCACAAAATAAGGTTTCAGATAGGCCAGAGATTTTGGACCTCCTATACTTTCCGCACAACAGTGCATTTCCAAACATGTGTACAGAAAACGCAATAAAACACACCTTGTCATTGAGTCTGGAGAAGTCTGTGTACCTTCTAAAAACAACCCAGCTCTCATCTGGAGTCTTCCTGACCAGGACCTTAAAAACCTGCAGCAGAGATAAGACAACAAACACACGCCCAAATCCTTGTGTAACAATTGCAAAAGTAGATAGTTACTGCAATTTGCCAAGTGGACTTGTGTCAAACATGATGCTCACAACCAAGTATCACATGAAAAAACATACTAAACAGGATTTAATAATACATAAAATGTAATAAATAAGCGCAAAGCCACATTGTCTTCTTTCTTCTTCTAACTCTCATCCCCCCCTTCCCACCTTGTTGTACAATATACGTTATTACTTCCTTTCCTTCTCTTTCCTCAACACAACCTGCAAACAACTTGTCTCTCCATTGCTCATTTGTATCCAAATAATAAATGTCTATGTGCTGAGTAAACATTGACATTAGGACTTTTAATCTCTCTAAGTATGTCCACTCCCTTTATTAAGTGTTGTCCTGTCACTATAACCTGAGGTAAAATGCTAAAGAGGTTCAAATGCGGCCCAGCTACGTCATTATTGACTGAAAAATGGAGGATTTAAACTTTAATCAATGCACTGTGTCTGGAGAGTTGTGCCACACATACAAGTTTCAAAAGGTTGTCATGATTTCATAGGAGCTTATTTTCATACTGTGAACTTAGCCCTCTCCTCCATGACCTCATACCCCAGCACAGTTGGGGTAATAGGCCTCTCCTCCTCTTGCTGACTCCCAACCGGGTCCGATATGGAGAGGGGGCAGCTAGAGTACTCCACAGAGGGCTCCAGAGTCCCATTCATCCTGGCCCGTGTCACAGGGCTCTGGAGGGGTGGTGGTGTCCTGCTCCGGCTGCCTCTGTCCATGCAGTGGGATTGGCGCCGAGAACCTCCGCATCCTATGCCGTGGTCCTCCCCGGCCGCCCTGGTGAAAGATGAAGAGGACGAGCTGCTGGAGACGCTGCCTAGCGAAGAGGCACGCTGTGGCCGTCTGAGCTTGCTGCTACCTCCTGACAAGGCTCTGTCCATGGGCACAGGGACAGGCACAAAGGGTGATGCCATCTTCGTGAGCTGCGTGCTCCTGCCCCACCACCGGAATAGTCAGCAAGGTTCTTCACACCTGCCTTGCTTCAGAGGTGTTGTGTGATGATAAAGAGAAACTGTGAGGGGCTGATGAAGACTCTGTGCAAGAAAAGAAAAGAATAATTTGGTATGGTATTGATAATTTTATTTATCATTATCAAAACTGATTATAGTTTGACAGCAAAAAAGGTGATCTTCAGAATTCCCTTAAACTGGCAGCAATGGAGCACAATCTGTCAGCGAACATTATCCTGACATGAGGGGACCAGACTGCCAGGACTGATGAATTATTGACGTGGGCGACATTTCATTCATAATTTATGGATTTGTGCATTATGTGTAAAATTCATGATGGCAGCAAGCCTGTAAAGATCTGTAGATAATCGCTGTGTCCGATTATCTTGTCAATTAATTGGCTTTTCTCGATCTGTTTCAAAGGAAGTCTGACCTGTCCCGGCAAAAAGTAATGTGAATGTGTGTTAGAGCGGGACCTGAAATCGATTTACGTTCACACAGAGAGACTGACAGCTACTAGTTAAACCTGTTCACATTCATTCACATTAGTGGAGCGTACAGAGGCCAGCCCTGTACCTCTGTATGACTAGAAATTAATCTTCTAAAAACAGGCAACTGAGACACATTTGATCATTGGGTGTATAAAACGTGGAGAAAGGATGAAAAGGTAATTACAAGGAGTAAACAAAATTATGTATTATTTACTGCTCACTCCCTCTTGACTGACTCGTATGACTATTTCAGTGCGCTTCAGACACATGACGAAAGAGCTGGCACTGGCACTAATATCCTGCATACTTTTAAGTCATGGTTTTTGTCAAGTGACTGACGACGTTTGGCAGGTGAAGTTAGCAAGCGAGCTAACCTAACTGCGATACACGAACAGTACGAACTCCATCAACAAAAGCTGGCAATGGAGTTGTAATTTAACGTTGAACAATGGCTGAGACTTCAGCGCACAAGTTAGGTAGTATCGTAAACACGGTACAGGAAGTAATCACCTGACAAACCAGTTCAGAAAAAACATCATTTCAGAGTCACTGCATTAACGTTAGCTAACGTTAGCTGAGTTACAGTTGTTACTGTTCACACAGTCCAAACAAAGTAGGCTAACTAATATTTTATTGAAATAAGAGATGCTTATAATATTCTATTCATGCCGAATCGAGTAGAAACCCCCAATAGTTCGCTCAATGTTTTCTTTTATTCTCATTCAGGTATTTTGCCAATAATATACAAGGGAACGCTTAACCGACACATTTTTGAACAACGTTTGGCGTGTCCTCTATTCCACTGAAAGACCCGAGGATACGAAGCTATCACATTACCCGCACGTTAGCTAGTAAGCTAGGACGGGCAGCCTACGTGGACAAAGCTAAGATGACGCATGATGACAAGGATTTTCGCTTACCGTAGAAGTACAGTTATGTTTCCCCTTCAGAAAATTGTTTTATTATACACATCAGGCCCGATGTCTGATTGCCCTGTTGCTATTTATCCACTGCATCTCCTCCCTAGTCCAGTTCATGTTAGCTTGCTTCGCTTGAATTCAGACGGTGCTTCAAAACCCCCACGTGAGGGCGCTGTAACACACATAATATTGTACCGCAATGTCCAGTTTTCAGCAGCAACAAAGCAGTGGTGGTGGTGGTGGTTGTTGTCTGTCAGTGTGTCCCATCCATGACATGCTCACTCTGCGCATCATACAGTGTGAGCACTTTGCCATCGTTCATTTAACCTGAAAATGAAGCAAATATCTGTATATATAGTGTAAATAGCTCCTGTTTTGTGAAATAGATCACTCATAGTAATAGGTAGATGTGTGTGTTCCTTGAAATTCTCGTATGACAACTTGCAAAGGTATTTGATACCAAGTGTCAGAGAACTAAGTGACCTAACATGCAACAGAACACAAATGTTCATCCCCACACTTGGAGATAACTTCTTTTTTTCACCAAACCAAATCCATTGTTCAACTAGCTAGATAAAAAATCTTTCCAAAAGAAAGTAAAGCATACAAATGAGTTACTAAAATTGGAATCTGTAATGGGAACAATATCTGCAGTAGAGGAAGAAGTGAATCTCAAACTCAACCATGTACCATGGAAGTTTACTGTATCATTTCGATGGTTAGCACACCTGTAACTCCAGAGGAATCTTATTCTACAGTTAATGTTACTAATTATCTGATGTGCATAGACTGGTACAGTTAACATTTATATATCTATGTTATGTATCTGTATATACATGTGTGAGGCAATTCCATTGACATACAGTAAATAAAGATGGAGGACACGCCTCCACTTCCTTCTACTGTTCAAAAATGAAGCCAAAATATCTGCTGTCATCTTGTGCTGGTGACGTCATTTGGAGCCAGAGTCTGCGTAGTAGTGATCTGGTGGTGGAGCCGCCGTATCGAGCTCCCGCTCATACACCTGACTCAATCGCAAGCAGGGCTCAGCCGTCAATCATGAAGTTTCATCCTGTTTTTATAGCATCCAATAACTAATTAAAACCAAACTGATCAGAAAAATGAACACTTGAACATACAGTACATCAACGTGATAAGAACTAAACTTAAAATGACAAAACATTTATTTGAGGTGTACTTTGAGTTTTCAGTTTGACACATGGCCTCCCATGTTTTGGCTTCACTTTTGAGGAGCTCTCATGCCTATCCATCTTTATTTACAGTCCTTGTCCTTTTCCTTAAAAAGACAAATATCCAGCTTTAATTTGGTGAAGTATACGCCACACAGAGGGATCCATCCATCCATACCTTTTCTGTATCAGTTTGTTCTATTCAGTGTTATGTGGGATGTCTGTGGTTTACAGACTTACAAAGTGCACCCACTGGCACAAGACATGTTACCCAAACTATAATTCGGGTGGGTGTGTCTTTCACTGATGGGTGTGATTTACTTTCCCAAGCTGCAGCACGAACTGCTTGACCTTGGGTGTGTCAGAGTATAAAGTGACACGGAACAAGTCTTGCTTTAACTGAAATATTCTGGATCCCTTGTTGACTTGCAGAAGAGAATCTGTCAGTAAGTGTTCCTCATTGTTCCTTGATTTTGACGATAACAGTGGTAGCAAAAGATAACAGGCGTCAGCCAAGCTTAACACAACCAGCGGTCCTCAGTTTGTGGCCTTTTCACCTAGTTTCTAAAGTAGTGATGAGTAATATCTGTGTGATTTTACCGAGTTTTGGGACATTTCACCGTTGTTTAAGGATCTAAATTGATTATGATTTATCAATGAGTGAAAAAATGATGGCAAGGGAACAATTTGTCTGCACATGTCTGGGAACAGATAGGGGTGTGGGAGGACGCTGCTAAGTTGACAGATAAAGCAGAAGTGAGGAGGAGTATTCTAAAGGTTTGTGCAAGCTGCTTAAATAATACTCAAACATTGGAAAAATAAACCACGAGGCCAAAGACTTCATTCAGCTTTGATAAAACACTCAAATGGTCCTTGAGCATCCTCATAAAAAGTGCAAGAATACAAAGGAAGAAATGTTCTCAGCTCTACTTGTGGCTGGAAAAGAGAGTTTTTTAAAGCTATTTATGTGTGACATATTCAGGGAATCTTATCCAGTGGGGAGAGTATAACATCAGATTAAAGGATATATAGTTCATAATGCAATAAATCATGCTCTGTTATCCTCTTTTTAGACAAAATGACAACACCAACCCCTCTATCCAAGGCCAACACCACCTTCTCTCTGGCTTTGTTCAAAAACCTGAGTGATGACGACAAGACCGCAAATATCTTCTACTCCCCCTTTAGCATCTCTTCAGCTCTGGCTATGGTGATGCTGGGGACCAGAGGCAACACAGCCGCACAGATGTCAGAGGTAAAACACACACACTGTGACAATCAACAGTACAAAAGTTACAGTTCTTACGTTAACACACCCATCTGGAGAAAAAGTCGGTGGATCTGTTCCATCTTGGTGTTGGAAATTTGCCATCATATCATTGCAACAGAAGCAAAAGCAAAAGGTGTGGTTTGAGGTTTCTGTTCTGTCATGTGCACAGGTTTTATTAGGCGGTTCACTTTAATCTATCTGTCTGGCAGGGTGAGGTGTGGCAGGAGAAATTGCCTGCACACACATTGATTACTCATTCTGTCATCCAGTGTGAGCAAAAATCGTGGAGATCTGTTCTGTTCTGACTTGGAATTCAGGAAGAAGCATAGTTAAATTTTTTGTTAGCACTAGAAAACCAAATTGATCGGTACCATAAAGAAACCAAAATGAGAGTGATATAGTCCTGTCTTAGGTGAATTTCAGTTGTCTTAAGTATTTAAGTACATTGAATAAAGTACACTTTCAGGTCACTTGTACTTGCATATTTCTATTTTCTGCTACTTTATACCTCTACACTCAATATTAGAGGCAAGTATTTCACTTTGTACTGCATTTAGTTGTAGCTGTGGTTGCCAGTTACTTTTTAGGATCCTTCACTGCCAAATCATGTGATGAGTTTATAAAATCTGCATTTTTTTTATTGATTAAATAACCCGACAGCATAGGAAGTCATTAAAATGAGCTCCACATCGGCTCTCTACAATATTGCTTACATGATAACGCATCAGTAATAACAGTCAAAGAGTATTAATATATAACAGAACCATGACAGGGACCACTTTTACATGATGAGTACTTTTTACATTTAAGTTCATTTTGCTGTTACTGTTTATATCCTTCTATTTTAGTAACATTTATATTGCATGAATTTAACTTGTAATTGATTTTTGTCACAGAATGATATTGCTACCTTTACTTGAGCAAAGGATATGAATATGTCTTTCACCACTGAGTGAGTTTCACTACTCACTCACAGCTACTGTGCAGACTGAAGTGACCCTGGAGTGCAATTTTGCTGTAATTGAGAAAACTAGTCTGAGATAAAGGAAACAGTAATTAAAACACAAGTGAAATAGGAGACAAAGGGCTAGGATCATTCACTGTACAGTACACTATATGTACAGTAGTAACACATCCTTCATCTGTGTAGATTAGGGGTGTTGCGATATGCTGGTATTGATGGTGACCAAAGACAAAACCGCAATAAAACAGTTAAAGATTTTATTGACAGTATTGTTTTTCAAATGGTGTATTATGTTGTTATTCACAATCATCATGCAATGAAAACCTGATATTATGACAGCCCTAGCTCAGATAGTAAATAGCAGTGGGAGCAGCAAAAATGGTCACTTCATCGTTAAATTTATTTTTATATCTATTTTATCTTATTGCCTGGATACAATGCAAACATGGCAACCTGGTTTGGATGAATTGTGCCTTGTGTATTAAGGCTGCTTTTGGTCCCAGCTGTCAAGATGTGCGAAGTCAATGGTGCAACAATTGCCTTTCAGCCAGATGTGAAGTTGGAAGCGTCACAGTTTCAATAGGAGTGGGAGTAGATGATTAGGTAGGCATTGACAGTTTTTGAATAGAACTTAACCTGTAAGCATGTCTGACTATGCATGTTGACAAAATGATGTAATCCTGCCTGAGAGTCACCAGCAGTGAGGAAAACGTGCGTGGACATGAATACCTTGCCCTGCGATTCAATAGCCATACTACCAACTATTTAGTGTGCCTGGAAAAGATTTAGTATGTCCCAATACTTAGTATGTCAAATGCAGAATATCAAAAATACCAGCATGTCCACGCATGTGCACGCTGTTCTGGCTGTTCAGACCCACAATCCTCGGCGCAACTAAACTGCTAAGAGAACACAGACAGATGACAGCTCAGATGAAAGATAACAGAAGCTGCAATAACAGTACTACATTTTTTTTGGTAACTTATGTGTATCAATGTATTAACATACAGACTATATACAGACTGCAACAGATGTATGAGTAAGAGGGTCAAAGTTCAAGGCCCAATGTAATTATGAAGTAGTATATCCCAATTTTGTACACAATGCATACTGCATGCAACAGTATGTACTTTGTAAGAGCAGCTGTAGTATGTACGAAAAGAAAAAGTATAGGATTTGGAACGCAGCTTTGCTGTGTGATTCAATATGTAGAGAGGTTTGCCTTAGAGTGCCGTTGCGATGCTTAACACACACACACACACACACACACACACACACACACACACACACACACACACACACACACACACACACACA
>JBBPCS010027096.1:0-23387 GCA_037974645.1 Hollardia meadi
AAAAAAAAAAATATATATATATATATATATATATATATATATATATATATATATATATATATATATATATATATACAGGCCTATAAAAAGTAAAGAAAATAAAGCATTGGATATAATCAAAAAATAATTAGACATTGTGAATGAAATTTGGTGACAATTTCTTTTTAGAATGTTCAACAGGAAGCAAACTCTTCACAATATCTACTTTCCAGATCGGCACACTATCTGAAGGAATACTGGCCTGGTGCTGTGGAAATTTAAGCTGAGAATTAAATTCAGTGTTTTTATTACAAAGTCCACAATGTGAAAAATAACCAGAGAAGTAAAAACTTGAGTTTTTGCTGAGTATTTTGAAACTTCGGCCTCACACCTTCTCAGTTTTAAGACACTGAAGATTGATGTCAGCTTGAACAGAAAAAGCAACAAACTTAAAGTGACGTTACAACCAACACTATCTGAAGATAATACGGGGAAATGAAGGCAAAGGGCTCACCAAAACAGGAAAAAAACAAAAAACAAACAAACACTGTGGTCTGCCATCACACAAATGGCAATCTGTGGCTCGCAGCTATTTAGCAGGCAAGATGAGTCCATTTCAAATTTTTGGGCTAAATGGATGTGTTGCTGCTGTGGTCTCCTCTTGTGGCTCAGTGTCATGGAAACAACAGGTCTGACTCAGTCTGAGCTAAAGGCCTAACCACCTGAGAGGAAGAGCAGGGGGGGGGGGGTCCAAAGCAGCTTATCTTTGTACGTCTCTAATAAGGTTGGTAAAGAAAATCACAGCGGAGGCAGTGACACTGATATCATGATATCACTTTGTATTCAAGCTGAAGCACAAACCTCAAACATCCCAGCTTCATGGTTCTGCCTGTAAGTCTTCATTAGTCTGTGTTGACACAAGGGCCTTTTTATGTGACTTTTCTTCTAAACCCAGTCATTTGACATGTGATATTTGATATGTAGGGTTAAGAAAAGATCATGTTTTGCCTTAAAACACCTGGTTTTGTTGCCACGAACCAACGTGATCTCATGGGATGACGCATGAATAACACGCCACTTTTAAGGCCATTTCACGCGTGATTATACACATTTTAAGCTTTAATGCCGTCCACGTGTAAGGAAATGCCTTAGTCACGTGACCTACGGTTGCAGTTTGGTTGGGTTTAGGCATAAAAACGACTTGGTTAGCCTAAAAAATTCAATATGCATTTTCATAACATGCAAAATGACTTAAGACAGTGGTGTGTTATTCATACGCCGTTTGGTGAGGCCAGACTGCACAAACAGGCTGGAAACTCCTCTGGGGTTTCCGCATTTGGTGCCACAAAGACGGTTACAAAATGTCCAGGTAAACAGGTAACAGGTAAAAGAAAGAGGGAAACCTCTGGAAGAGCAACAGAGGAGGCATATCTGTGTTGTTTACCCAGATTAAGTAGCAGTATTACAAATGGGATCTGTTGTTTGTCCTCGTTTGAAATCAAAAGTATTGGAGAGTGCAGCAATAATCTCCCCAACTGTGTTCATTAGGAGACAGAACATGTTGCCCTACCACAGGCTATATAATAATAATAATAATAACAATAATTTTTTTATTTTTTAGCACCTTTCTTAACAACGTTACAAAGTGCTTAACAAAAGAATTAAAACCAGCAGGTAACGTCAATTGAAAAGGAAATAAGAACAGTACAACTAAAACAAATGCCAAACTTGCACAAAAAGAAAGGTTTTAAGGAGAGATTTAAAAGAAGTTAGAGACTTTATGTGTCTGAGTTCAGCTGGCAGAGAGTTCCAAAGTGTCGGGGCACTAATGGCAAAAGCTCGATCACCTTTTGTCACTAGCTGTGACTTGGGAGTATCCAGCAGGGCTCCATCAGCAGATCTCAGCGGTCTAGACGGCACGTACCAGGTCAGCAGGTCAGATATAAAAGAAGGAAATCATCTCTGTGTGTTTGATGGTGGATCGGATTGAGTTTCGCAGGTTTCAGCACCGTGAACAGACGAGCTGACAGATGAGCTGAAGTACTTTGCCACCGTGGACGGCGCCACTGTAACAGCACAGTTTATGCATTTTTTTCTTTCTCACATTGTCAAGATTCTGCAGGAACAATAGGTGTATTTCTTGGGTAATTGCACGCCGTCTCAAGGCTTCAGTGTGCTTTTCTTCTCCCCGGCAAACAGAGGGATAACATCTCGGTCGATGGAGTAAAGAGTCACCATGGAAACTTCAGGCTGCTTCAGGACATATACTGAGAGACCAATTACAAACCGACCGCCATGCTCCAAGTATAATAACTCTGTGATCAAGAAAGAAAGTAATATAATGACTGCTATTAAGCTAAGCAGGAGAAATGGTCACCCTAATCTTCACCATCATATTCATCACTATCAATACCATCCTCATCTTCATAATCCTTAGTTGTTGTTTTTTATCACTTAAAGAGTATAGCTTCTCTGTTGAATTTACCTGATTAACACCAGCAAACTAACAAGACCTACGTATAAAAAATAAAAGCTTCAAATGTGTAAAATCATCTGAGGACAAGTGGAACCCAAGATAACATCAGCCTCTGCTCTCAGGTTACATAGCAGGGGCTTCATCTCTGTCGTCATTTCCAGATGGTTATCCCCCGGGCCGATCTCTCGGCACTGGTCTGTCTGAGACTCACACGCTTGCATAATGATAATACAGCTGTTCCCAGACCTGGTCAGTGCAGATCAATAACAGATGAAGATGATCGATGGAAACGAGAAGAACAGGTGAACTATTTCCCGGCTGAGGCATATGGCTTAAAAAAAACAACCTAATTTGATTTTGCACATAAATTTTAGGGACTTTTGAGAGACAGATTTGGACGACAATGCCAATCTGTCGGTTCACCACTTTGGTCCAGACTGAAATATCATAACATTTTCATGAAATTTGTTATAAAATTTTGTGCAGACACTCACACGTTTCCCCTTTCTTCACTAGCAGGTCGCACATTTCCCCCCTTTTTTGAATTTATGGACTGGTACAACATTTGGTACAGACGGTCATGACTTTGGCGATCTTCTGAAAAGTCCAGTCTGCAGGATTAACTGGGATTCAGGAGCAGAAATTTAATATAATATTAGCACAAAAAAAAATAATATTCATAACTAGTTAGTTAATTTAGTGTATTGTCCTTTCAGAACTGTTTTCGTGACTTTGGAATGAGTTTTTTTTAATATGTACAGCGGTAGAGGGCCCTCCGCCATGTTTCTGCAGGATGCCACTGAATCCGACACACTGGACCTTTAATAGAAATGTCCACAGAACTACTGATAGAAATGCCATCACGTTTCGCACACACATTCATGCCCCCCTCAGGATGAACTGTAATAACCTTGGCGATCCTTTGACTTTTCATGTCGCGCCATCATCAGCTCAAAATTTACTTTTTCAAATACTTTGGCTTATGACCATAATTACTTGTGAAAGTAAGGTGAAACTAGTAAATATAACCCTAAACCTTTCATTGATTATAGCAAAGATTGCACCTGTTTGGCAAAAGCATCTCTAACTTTTTGCTCTAGTATTGTCAAAGCTCCAAAAATTCTGGAAACTACATTTAATTCCCATAATGCAACTGGATAGACTATTTCGTTAGACCCTTGGTTAACTCCTGCATCTTGTAAACTGTATCTAAAAGTTAGCATTATTGTGATCTTGGTCTTCCCTTTGAAGACACACTATGGTGATTTTACTAAACATGATGTACATGATGATTGTTTGTCAGGGGATAAATCTCCAAATATTAGTAAAATGAAATCAATTCATTTATATGAGAAAATGCTATCAATAAAGTTTTAGTACACTGCGTACTTGTACATCCTTTTTGCACACCTGTACACACCAGTGACGTACAGAATATCACCAGGCACTGCTGTTGCTGTTTTTAGTTTTATTTCAATATCTAGCTCAGATTCTGGTTATTTCTTTTTATTATTACTGTACATTTTCTGTGTCTCCTCGTGATGCTTTAGTTTTGTGATTCATGTGTGAGTTTGCTGCTGCAGGTGCTCATAAATCTATTTGCTTAACCAACGTTGCCGTTTTCTGATAATCCAGCTCAAACTGGATCAAACAATTCAGAAGAAATAGCCTCAAATTAGCAGAATTAATGTCCATGCTACACTGGTATTACAGACTGAAATGGACTCAGACAGGCTCATTACACAGCAAACTGTATTATAATTAAATAAAAGATGCACTGTGGAATACACTGAATTTATATTTAAAAAAAATATTATGTTCATTGCCACTATCTATATGCCATTTGGGAGCATATTCATTAGTAATAACAATAATAATGACATTTTGCAACATTTATTTATTTATTCCCATTTTACTGGCTGCAGGTCACTGGAAACACTGGGAAGGTATTGGTGGGATCGGCTGCGCACAGCCTGGTGACGTTGCCTCGGCAGGAGGGAGCAGCCTGCGAACGCGTGAGCTCCATCCAACCTTTACTTAAGAGAAAATCCATCCTCGGCGCGAGCTTCATGAGGAGGACGTGCGTCTTTTCTATCAACATGTAACTTTTCATCAATGGTGAAAAAATAAAATAAAATAAAAAAGATGGAGCTACAGGTGGAGAACCAAAGTCAGTCGCTCAATAACAACACCTTGAGGCTGCCAGCCAAACACATACTGGGAATGGGTGTAGATAACTTCATTTCTCTGCTGATATTTGGGCTTATTTTCATCCTCGGTGTGCTTGGGAACACCACGGTGATCACGGTGCTGGCGCGCAGCAAACCGGGACAACCGAGGAGCACAACCACCATCTTCATCCTCAACCTGAGCGTGGCGGACCTGTCCTACCTCCTCTTCTGCGTTCCCTTCCAGTCCACCATCTACATGCTGCCCACATGGGTGCTGGGAGCGTTCATCTGCAAGTTCATCCACTATTTCTTCACCGTGTCCATGCTTGTCAGTATCTTCACTCTGTCGGCGATGTCCGTGGACCGTTACGTGGCCATCGTCCACGCCAGGAAATCGTCGTTCATCCGGGTGGGGAGGCATGCCATGCTCGGAGTGGTGCTGATCTGGGTCCTGTCTCTGGTCATGGCAGCTCCCGTGGCGCACTACCAGAGCATCGTGGAGAGGGAAGACAACAACACCTTCTGCTGGGAGGTTTGGCCGGACCACCAGAGGAAAGTCTACGTGATGTGCACCTTTGTTTTCGGATACCTGCTGCCTCTCGTTTTGATTTCTGTCTGCTACGCAAAGGTGGGTGCGCACGAATCAGAGCGAATGAATGCGCAAAGACAGTCACAGTTCTTGCTCCTCGAGTGTAAAAATGTTGACTTTTCAGCAAAGAATTTGGGATTGACAGATGTTCACTGAAACAATTCTATGTCCAAGCAGCTGACATGAGTCTGGAATGTATCCTTAATATGCCGAAGTGTTGGTGCTGCATTGATTGTTATGTTACAGGGAGATTTATCACATCTTTATTATTGCAGGTTTTAAACCATCTGCACAAAAAGCTGAAGAATGTCTCCAAAAAATCAGAGCTCTCCAAAAAGAAGGTTGGTGGGAGCTTATTTCTGTCTCTGTACTTGGCAGATGTGGTGCTTTAAAGTTCAAGTGTCCACGATGGCTCTAGACTTGGATATAGAGCTGAAATAATACGTCATTTTTCATTTGTCTTGGAGAAAATGTGTGGGTTTTTTTTAACTACTTTTTAACATTTCATACGACTAATCGAGAAAATAACTTGCAGATTAATCGAACATTGTCAGCTGCAGCCATACTTGCATAAATATCACTGAAAATATAAGTGAAAAGTGACCTTGTGACAAAAAAATGAAATTTATTAGGTAGAGATGCATCACAATCCAGACAGTATCTGACTGTTATTATTTTGTTACTCATCATCATCTCTTGCTCCACAGACTGCCCAGTTACAGTCTGATCACATGAAATATGATATTACCAGTCACTCTCTCCTCCATCCTCCCTCCGCAGACTGCCCAGACAGTCCTGGTGGTGGTCGTGGTCTTCTGTCTGTCTTGGTTGCCCCACCACGTCGTCCACCTGTGGGTGGAGTTTGGCTCTTTCCCCCTGAACCAGGCCTCCTTCGTGTTCAGGATGCTGGCTCACTGCTTGGCCTACAGCAACTCCTCCGTCAACCCCATCATCTACGCCTTCCTGTCGGAGAACTTCAGGAATTCCTACAGGCAGGTTTTCTGGTGCCGGGTGCCCAGCAAGTGTCCTGTGAACGACACCAGGGACCTCCGCAGCAGAGTGGAGACGGCACCGTCCACCAACATCAGTGTGACTTACAAAGGTCATGACTCTCAGATCAGCAAAATGCTTTGATGTCGCTGCTGATGTTCAGAGCGTTTTCTATTTTCTGTATGGAGCCTGACTGATACTGGATTTTTAATGCCGATATTTAAGATTTAAAAAATACTGATATATCAGCCGTTATTTGTTTTTCAAACATATTGTAAACCATTGACTGTAAATAAAGATAGGCGACATGAGAGCTCCCCAAAAGTGAAGCCAAAACATCTTGATCTCGCCCCCTGGTGGTGGGCTGCAGTATAGGTCATAAATCCCGCTTCTCAATGTTATCAAGTAGGACATGAGCCAAACTAAAAACTCAAAGCACAAGTCAAATAAATTTGTCCCAAAGATGGTTTCTGGCGTTTTAGGTAGTTCTTATCACGCTGATGTTTGTTCAAGTGTTCATTTTTCCGATCAGTTTGGTTTTAATTAGTTATTTGATGCTATAAAAACGGGGTGAAACGTCATGATTGACAGCTGAGCCCTGCTCGCGACTGGGTGGGCGGGCATATGGGCGGGAACTTGATGCTGCGGCTCGATGCGCTGCCCAGTCGCTACTGCGCAGATTCTGGCTCCGAATGACGTCACCAGCGCAAGATGGCAGCGCTCGTATCCGGGCTATTTTGGCTTCACTTTTGTACAATGGGAGGAAGTGGAGACGACCATCTTTATTTATATCAATCGCAGACACCAACAAACTATCTGTAATGAGCAAAAATCTGCCTATAATATCAGCTATGTCAGTGTATTGGCCATGCTTTGGTACTAAGTTTGGTTATAATAACGTAGCTTACGCCAGAAAGTCATTCGAAATGTTACTTTTAAAGGCACAATTTGAAGTGGAATGTAATGTACTTATATTGAGCTCTTGGTGAAACAGACTTGAGCAAAGACTCGGTTCGACAATTTTTATATCTTACTGCTTTAGTCAGTAACAAATACTCTGTAATGAGGTTTCTGGTCTCTGGCTGCAGATTTTCCAACGATTCCCAGCCACAAGCCAAGCTCGCCAAGATGGACTGAACCTTTGCTGAGTTTCTTTTTGTAAAAGAGTACAGACAGATTTACAAAGAATCACCTTTAATCTTTCTGTACCACTCATTCGGGGCTATAGCCCTGGCAAATACAAAAGGCACTATTCTCTTCCCATATAGGGATCATCAGGAGATCAGACTCTGCTCTTATTGTTTGGTATCTGAAGGCTGAGTTACTATGTACATAATTGGCTCTATACCAGGGAAAATCCATTAACATTAGAGTAAATAATAATGCAGCATTTAAATGGTGTTGCAGATAAGACAAAAGGATAAATAAAGCCCCTCGCTGGTTCACACCTGAGCTACCAGAGACTGTTCACAAAAGAAAAAACAACAACTGGGAGTTGATTCACGTCTGTCCATGTGCAGGTCAGGACGTCTCAATTTCTTTTTAATGCAATCCCATCCACAGCTTCACACACAAGACGTATACGTCAAACCTACTGTACAGTGGGTTTGTACAATCTCATTTCTGTCAATTATGATTTAGTGTTTGTGCTCTTAAAATTAATGTCACTGTAAAGTGTTTTTCACATGTGTAAATTTCCCATGAGAAAAGACATGCATAAAATCCCAAATAAATAAGTGTACAATACGTTTGTGCGTGAATGAATTATACAGAGAAATGAATTAATAATTTATTTTTTTTAAATAAAAAAATAAATTATTAATTCAAACATGCACAAAGCCAAGCTGTAATCCACGAATGGTACAGTTTGTTCAGATCAAATCAGTTTTACCAGAGCAGCGTTGTGCTGTGTTACCTGGCTTTTGTGATCGTACAGATTGTTTCCTGTTCATCCCCAAGGCTGAATTTGTATAAAATGAAATTTGCGGGTAATGCTGCATGCTCCTCTCCGTAAGGGCGTGCGCCCTCTGCTGTCATTGTTGCAGCCATTCATACTGCCTCAGAGAAGAGAAAAAGGGATTTGCATATGAATGTTAGTGTTTCATGCACAGCAGGAGAGGATTTCTGGTATGAAAATGAGACTTACTGTAAAGAAACAGTGCAGACAATCCTCTGATGAGATGCCTCTTAAATGCAGATTCACTACACACTGGTAGTCAGGTCTCATTTTAATATCCTGTGTTGCATTCATCCTGCTGTTACTTCAAACAGGTGGACACTCAAAATGACTTGTAAAATGCTGTTTTGTTTTTTTTTACTGCAGAGGGAGACGTGTTATGAGAATTCGCCGGGTAATCTAAACAGCAGAGTCAGGTCATATGTTCTAACATTCACACATACAGAAAGCTGCCAAATCCTTACCAAGGTAAAAATAAAAATAAAAATTTGAATAGCAGCTGTCAGGTTTTTGCCTACAGTAAACCGTTAATATTACTGACTGTAAAATAAAGATGGACAACATGAGAGCTCCCCAAAAGAGAAGCCAAAACATTTCAATGGCCCCCTGGTGGCTGGTTGCTGTATAGCTCATAAATCCTGCCCTTCAATGTCAGCAGATTGGACATGGGCCAAACTAAAAAACTCAAAGTACACTTAAATAAAACGTTTTCTGTCATTTTAGGCAGTTCTTGTCACACTGATGCTTGTTCAAGTGTTCATTTTACTGACAAGCTTGGCTTTAATTAGTTAGAAGAAGGCAGCGCTCTTATCTGGGATATTTTGGCACCATGGGAGCTTATTTCAGAAAAAAATAGTACAATCAGCACTTGGAGATATAGTACATTTACATCGGGCCAGCAGGGATCAGGGGAGGCTGGGTTTGAAAGCAGTGGAGAGGGCTGGGGGGCTACAGGGGCAAAATCCAAGGGCTCAGAGGGTAGCAACACATTGCTCTATTAAGTCCTCCACACCTATAAATTAATTTCAGGGTTCCAACTGATATCCAGCAGCCTCTTCAATCTCTTCCTCACACTCAACGATCGTTCGCTGAAAAAACTGCCAAATACTCAAGTAGAAGTATTGTTGATTGTTAATTCAGGCCGGTTTATTCATGTCAGAGTGGACAAAACCAGAATCTGCACCGAACAAAGGATCCCAACGTTATTTATAGTGGATGTGTGCAAATATGTTGATCTCTGTTGAGTGTGTGGGGTGGATGTCTGCGTGCAGCTCCATAAGAATTAGGACAATCCAGACCCCATGCCAGATAAAACACACAAGCTGCATTCTTTATCCTTATAAACCAGGAGTGTGGGACTTCTTTCATATAAACCAACGTTGGCTAACTTCAAACCTTGCCAAAGGCATCGATGCGTTTTTAGCAAAGATTGGTTTTCCAGAGCAGAAGTAGGGAGCAGCCGTAAAGGTGGAGTAGGCTTCAGTGAGGGCTACAGCAGCTAGAAGTGTGTCAGAGCTTTATGTGTGGCATGTCAATACTGTTTGTGTAATCATCCTCACTGCCAGAAGGGGGAGACAGAACTGCACTGTAGGTTTCAAATGGAAACCCAGATCTGAGTGTTTCCCATGAATGTAGGGGATCTGCCCTTGATTCTTTCTTACAATTTACAAATACATAACATGTACATAAGGGAATATATAACAGAAAAGAAAAAACATTTTAACGCTATGTTGGGGGGGGGTTGTGTTATTCTTCACAACGGTTTCTGGTAAAAGCCCAGACATTCTTCCATACCACATCATCCACAAATTGATTCCAATATGAAACCACATATGGAATTGTAGCAATATCTCTTTGGAACGGAGTTCTTATAGATCTGTTGTACCAGAGGAACAGAGGGTGCCGACAGCCCCTTTGGACCCGTGTTGCCTATCCCCAAACACATATGAAATGGATTCAGACTTGAGTACAGTATTGACTTTACAGTATTGACTTTACAGTATTGAGCTACAACTGCTATCACTCCCATATACGGGCTCGTTTGCTTCACTTTTGGTGTGACAGGATGTTACCATCTTAGCTCCTTTGTTTGTCTCATTCCATTCTCGGTTGCTTAAGGTCGTCCTGACATTTCTAGGCGCTGGGTGAGGGCTGCTCAATAACAGGAAACTCGCGTTGGAGGGATCGTCCCACGTCTTTAGCGAGACTCCGGCTCTCGTCTTTGTGGGTTCTCGCGTGCTTTCTCAATGCCGACGAGACACGAAATCTTTCCCCACAGGTCGTGCACAGGTACGGCTTCTCACCTGTGTGCGTCCTTATGTGAGCTTTCAAGTCTTCGCCAAACTGGAAGGATTTCCCACAAATCCTGCAAGAATGTGGCCTCTCACCTGTGTGGACCCTCGTGTGCCTTTTCAACACCGACATGGCACTGAACCGTTCCCCGCAGGTCCTGCAAAGGTACGGCTTCTCGCCCGTGTGCGTCCTCACGTGGACTTTTAACTCGCTGCCAAACCGGAAATGTTTCCCGCACGTTTGGCAAGAATGCGGCTGCTCGCCCGTGTGGATTCTCGTATGAGTCGTCAGCTCCGGTTTCCGACAGAAACTCATCCCACAGGTGTCGCAAGAATACGGCTTGTCACCCGTGTGGATTCTTAGATGAATGTTCAATTCCGATATCCGGCAGAATCTGCTTCCACAGCTGCGGCAGGAAAACGGCTTCTCCCCCGTGTGCCTCGTCAGGTGTCTCTTCAGCATTGAGTTATTCTTCAAATCTTTTCCACAAGTGTCGCATTTGAAAGACTTTTCACCTGCGTCAGTATTAGAATTAATCGGTGACGAGTTGGGGCCGTGTACCTTACTGCGCCTTCTTCTTTTGTGGTGTCTTTTCTTTGGTTCTGGCTCTCCATCCCTACTTGATCCCGGGTCTCCGTGCTCCTCTCCGTTCTGATCTCGGCTCTCAGCTTCATGAGAGTTATTCGAGGGGAGCTGGTGGTCACCTTTTGGTTCTGGTTCACCGCGAGTAGGAGTCAACATAAACGCATCAGTCTCCTGCTTCAGTACAAGCTGCTCTCCCTGCGGACTGGAGCAGAGCTCCTCCTGTTCCTCTTTCACCTGCGGAGACTCCGGGTCCTCTTGGTGCAGAATGGAGTTCCCCTCCTGGTTACAGAGCTGCAGGTCAGTGAGCTGCTGCACCTCCTCCTCCTTGATACAGTCATCTTGCTGTGGGAGGTCTGGAAAGGGAAAAAAAGCAGGCATACGAGCAAATGAGTAGCAACAACTGGAATTACACTCTAAAAAATATTGTTTCTGTTATTATTAAAATAATAAACAAATGTTACCCACCTATCCGGTGTAACTTAATTTCGGGTTTCCAAACGACATCCAGCAGTCTTGCCTGGCGACAGATCTCTTCCTCGTACTCCACGATAGCTTTTTTTAAAACTTGAAATATGTCTTCAGCAGCAGCAGTTAGTCGCTCGACGACAAACTCTCTCAAACACTCAACTGAAGACATTGTTGACGGAGTTATTATCGTCTTCCGGATAACTCGATACGCGCGTACAGATCGGGGAGTGACTGAAGCCGACTGTTTACGTTAGCGACTTCTGCTGGACGTCACGCGGCTAAGTTCCGACAGGGGACGCGTGGGAGCCTTTTCGTTCCGCTTTCGTGTCGGGTATCATAAATCAATCATAATCATCTAATGTCCGGACACGGGAGTGTTGTTATCATAAAGTTATATAAAAATTATTCATTGTGGTGTTAGCTGATACCTATTAAGAAATAATGTTGGGGGTGTATGAGTGTTTATATAGCCTAACTGTCCAAAAGGGTCCAAAAGGGCACTAACTGTTTGCAAAGAAGTATCAATAGAAGCACTTAAAAAAGGATAAAAGGGAGACACAGTTATTACTGTTCTTGGGAACATGTTAAACTTGTTCATTGTATTTAAAACTTGTCTGTTTAGGATGTTAATGCACATCGCTTCGGTGCACTTTTCTAAAATACCATTTTTAACTGACAGTGGTGTTTGTTTTTTGTTGCTATTAGTTTAATACAGAGTAATTCAAGGTGCATTCACAATGTTAGGCTATTTCCTTACTTAACTTTGGGGAAAATATAGGGTTATTTAATGTAATAGATATAATATTTGATTTTGTTTAGGCTACTGTTGCCTCTACTGAAACATTATTAATCATGCCTCATATTTACATATTTGTAATTTCATGTGACAATGTAACCACCCACTGTATATGGGCTGTTGGACAAATGCAGTGGAGTAAAAAGTCTATAAAAGGAAATACTCAAGCAAAGTGTCGTACTTGAATAAATGTACTTGGTTACATTCCACCGCTGCATTTCTGACATTTATTCATTCGTTCTGTCTTCTGTTGTAACCTAATTGGAACAGCAGATGTCAGTCTTATACAAGTTTTGAGGTTTCTTTCTTTCTTTAAAAATAAAAATTATGTATTATTTTGGAATTTTGTTTCAGCATGGTGGAAAACAAACCTCCACTTTGTCTGGTTTTGGTGGATTGGTGGTTTCCCTGTCTTTGTTCTCATTTCTAGATCTTCTATGCTAATCGACATCCCAGCCTGATAACCTCTCTCCTGTTTTTCATTCCCCTCGGTGGCAGCTGAGGTCTCTATCCCTCCCCTGAGACCACCACCCTGCCTATTGAAAGTGTCATAAATAATACGGGCTAATTAGATATGAATTGATTGTGTGCAGGTCGCAGGCCTTTTCATCCATCACTCTAAGAGCTGTTTAACAATAGATTACCACCCAATAATTCCCTGTGGAGCCACGGCGAATGGAGCAGTGGGCTACTTCAGCCTTGGCTGGCCGTCATAAATCTGCTGAATAATAAATATTACTCTAGTCCATTCTGTTAGTGCTGGAGGTGGTGTTATTAATACAGAGGAGGTTATGAATCAAAAGGGGTTCAGGCTCGAGTAACTCGTGATAGTTTGTCTGGTGTGGATTACTCAATGTTTTACTTCTTTATTTTTTCTTTCACTCCTCTGGCTTTGACTTCTTTTGTTTGATATATGTGGATGTATGTAATTAATGTTTAGGTATGATATGAATGCCAGCAAATAAGGATTGTATTTCATTTAGCATTTTCTCTATAATTTGTCTCATTTTACAGGAGCAAATGCACACTTATACCACAAAATTTGCTAGATTATAAGCCCGCCCCTCTCCAGGGGCCTCGAAAGATACAGACATACTGTGTGTCAACTAGTTTGTGCTACTTTAATTGGAAATTTATCTTGGAATATGCATCGATGCAGCACACTATCAACTGACAAAAGGGCCTTATGTTCTGTCCTGAGGATCCCGGTGTCAAGCTGTGCTTTAAGAGATTCATTATTTCAGTTTTGTTTCTGTTAGATATTGTTCTATTTTAAATGGATGAATTTAATGAAATTATGACACCACTAATCTGGCGGGAGTAGAGTAGCAAACAAATTTTAAAAAACAGCAGGATTAATGGAAGCAGTTAGTTTTGACCACCTCTAGCAGGTTAATCTGGCAATTTAATTTTGTTGATTTCTAGTTGACTGATTCTGCTTTGTGGGCTGAGACATTTCATTCTAAGTCCTTCAAAACTCATCTAAGATTCAAGATTTACAGCTTTATTGTCAACTAGACAGAACAGGTTGTACTGTGTGTCTGTATGCCTGATGTGGGCTGGTCATTAGATCAGCTGTGGCCCGCCTGAACTAACGCAACGCTCAATCTGTGAACTGCATTTCGCAGGTGTAGCCTACTTGCATTAAAGGCACAGGTGTGCGCTCCTTGTGAAGTTGGTTTTGAGGTTCTCCTTCAAACGTTTTCCCAGATGAGGTGACTGAAAGCTTGGTTTCATCATTAAATTAAACTTGAATTGGACCTAAAGTGTACGAGAAATGTTTCTTTGAGTAGAAACTTTTAGAGAAAGCGGAGGTTTTGAGATAGAAATATCTTGGCCCCTGTTGTGACAGAGATAACGGGGCCTGAGGTTTGATCTCTATCCAGCTGCCCTGGATTCCTCAGTTTTCTGAAAAGGTGCCGCTCTCTGAGCAGGTCTGGCTGTCACCCTCTCTGATTAATGGCCCCTGCTGAAACATGTCCAGCCACATTAGAGCCCCATGTATCTCCCAGAGTCCACACAGGCCTGACTCTTTGTTCTGATGGGAAATGTTGTCAGCCGCTCACTGCTGCTCGCCCAGAAACAGATAAAGATTTACTGTCATCAGAGGCCAGATTAAAGCGCACAAACGCAGACATTGATTTCTGAGAGGGAGAGAGAGGGAGGAGGAGGTTAAAAAAAAGACACATTTTTAAGAGGAAACTCATTCCAGGGCCGGCGGAGATATGATCAGCTTATTTGGGAGGTGGATAATATGGAGCCCTCTCCCCAGAATGAACGAAGTAAATTGTAAATATTGATTTCCGAAATGAACTGTCAATCTCACTTGGCGAGTTTATTCCTATCATCATGTCGAGAGGCGGCCAATGAACTCAAAGCGGCGGACAAAGAGAGGGATGTGCTGGATTTCTGTTAGGTAGCACTCAAAGGAGCTTTATTCGCTTAGTAATGGTTGTTCAATTTCATCAGATAACAGCTGAGATCTCATCGGCGCTGAAGAATAAAATGAACTTCCCATCCAGATCGTTGCTCTGGTCCACGCTGAGATCATCAGAGGAGCTGCTGGAGGAGCCCAGGCTTCGTTACTGGTCCCCACTGGTGGGAACAAAGACCGCTTTCCTGTCTCACGCAGAGGTCAAGTCTGAGGGCTGGTTTGATGACAAATGGGGTCTTTCTGTTACATCTTAAAGGGTTGGTTCACCCAAATTATAAAACAAAAATGTTCAGCGGCATCCGGCCGTGCAGGTTTGGTTTAGTTCGGTTTTAAGATTTATGCCTCCGACCCAGTAAACAACCCAGTATCTCAGCAGTTCGTTGAATAGTAATGAAATTGAATCTATAGGATTTGTGACCATGTACATGTCATCAGTATTTCACAAACTTATTTTTGATTGACAGTCTTACACATTTTATTTCAGGACTATTTCACAAACTTCCCTGATACCATGTTTCAACAAAAATGTAGGTATTTGGCATTTGTGGTGCTCAAAGAATATCATAAAAAAAATAGAGCAAATGAAACGTTTCTGGCGAGAGATGTTGCTGTTAAATCATCCAGAGGATGCTTTGAGCACCACAAATTAAAAAATAAAGAAATATTGGGATGGAGGCAACAAACAAACAACCTGGACAAATAATACAGAAACCGCCGGTATGGTATGGCTATTTATTTGTATGGTTAAAGTAAGACAACATGTTTTAATTGATTCCATCTCTATTGAATGTATGTATTTTTTTGACTGTTCCATTATTATTATTATTATTATTATTATTATTATTATTCAATGAGTAAGAAGTAAAAACCTGCTGCGTCAGTCTTTCGTCTTCATTTCTGTGGTTTTGCATATCAACACTAGAGGGCAGTGTGCTCCTATGCAAATCATTTCCAGTCTGCACTGACTGTTTGAGGAGGTGAGAATTCAGACAACCTCTGTGCATCCTCTGCCGTTTGCTGTCTCTCCCTCTCTCTTCTCGTCTTCCCTCACCCTCCTCGTCGTCATCTCCGGTCCTTGAACAGAGCGAGTTCACACAGCTCCCCTTCGATTACACCGAGAGCCCTTTGAGTAAAACTAATGATGCTCATTTTCAGCAGCACACCACAGCACTCTGTCGACCATCAGTGTTTTGCTCAGGATGTGCGGAGTGGGCTCAAAAGTTTTCTTCAAGATTGCAGTGATTCTCATTTGATTATTTACTTGGTGTCTTTATTATAGGTTAGATACTCAGCTGTGGACTAATCACCCTGATCGCTTTTTCCGTTATACTTGATTGATTTAATGCATAGTGCCAGATTTATTTATTTATTTTTACCCCCCCCCCTCATTTTGACAAATGAGTGTCAGAGGCCAGAGGCTCTCTGCAGCTGGGTGTGTTCCTTTCAAAACCAACCGTGAAATGCAAGGACAACGCCTGCAGCACTTAGTGTCCTTTAATTGCCATTTACATAGTAGGCTAATCATTATTTTTTTTTATGTCCCCTGTTATCACCACTCTCTTCTCGCTCTCTCTCTGGGCTAAAACAATAAGCTGTTTGTCAGAAGTGATGCTCTGATGGTCGGGTCGCTGATGGAGGACGTGATTTGGGGGGGAAAAGAAGGCGAACTATTAATTTTTTTTTGCAATTCATTGGAGAGTTTTAGCAAAATCATCAAAGTCCCCACTTTCACACTCCCAGTTATTTCTCCAGTGATTTATTTTCCTGCATCATTTTTTAAAATGTGTATTTAGTTTTCATTTTCATTTTTGTGACACATTTCTCACAGTTTCTCTTAGTCAACAATTACATTCGTCAGATGAATCGAATGCTCGTTCAGTCTAAAAAAAAAAAAAAAGGCAGAAAGTAGGGAAAAATGCTCAACACAAGTTCCCAGAAGCGAAGGAGACATCTTCACATTACTTGTTTTGTCCGAGCCGCTGTCAAAAACCCCCAAAGATATTCAGTTTACAAAGATATAAAACAGAAAAAAAGCAAAACATTTTGATATCTGAGAAGCTGGAGAGAGAAAAAAATCGGCATAGTTTGATAAATGATGAATTATAAATGAACTGGCGCCACTTGATTTTCTTTTGACTGACTGATTAACTCTCTAACTCTCTAAGCTCCACACACAATGTCACTGAATGTCTGAGGCTGTGTGATGTGGACTGGTGGAGTTCAGCTGACTTTTATAATGTTCATGCAGGTTGTGTCGTTGAAAAGACATCAGTGGAGGCCTGAAGGCTGAAAAACATTCAATATTTCACAAAAGAGGACGAACGTACATAAAGATGAACAATTTAAAAAAAAAAGTTTTTATATTATGATCAATTCAAAAGAATCTTGCCAACCGTCCTTGGGTGCCCAGATTAAATCCAGCCTGAACTGAGCTGAAATATATTCAAAGCAAATTGAGACATTAGAATTCACAGCAGAAAACTCAAATGTACATGCAGAAGTTTGTTCATCCAGTCAATATTCTTAGACCTTCCTTCCACATTCTCAGTTTTCCATTCCAGCTTTATCAATAACATTTCCCTGAACAGCGTGCCATGCTGCGCTGTATTATTATCGATGCATTTTGCTCTTGGTGGAGCAAACATATATACTTTTGTATTTAAATCTTCGTCTGCAAAGTAACTACTGCATTAAGCTGTCAGAGCAGTAGTGCTTCGGTAACTCTACGTGCTTTGCGTAAAACTCAACAGATTTTTTTTTTTCTGTGTTTCTGTGTCTGGCCTGAGTTTGTGTTTGGACTTTCACAGATTTTTATTTTTTTTGACTCTCTCACTTTGATGAGCTGTTGCCCCGTGCCAGACCTGACCCCGGTATATCCGCCCTTGCACGCATCACAGAGTAATAATGACAAATCGGGGGGATGTTTACTAATGATTAGTAGAGATTGTTTCAGCTCACTTGTAAAAGCCATGTTTAAGAGCTATATTTATTGTTCCATTTGCACATTTTTCGAGTGTGTTTGAGAGAGGACTAATCGTTATTAATTAGGGTCATTGTTTTGGTGTGTGTATGTGTGTGTGTGTAGGCAATGTGTGAGTGTGTGTCTGTTTATGTGTGTTTGTTTTAGATGTGTTTCTGTGCTTGTACGTATCTAAGCCTGTGTGTGTGCGTGTTTGTGTGTGTGTGTGTGTGTAGCCCTGAAGCCGTACTCAGCAAGCTGTGACAAAGCTCCATTACCTTGTCTGATCACAATGGCCTGTGATCTATTAGCATCATCTAAAAGCTACATTAGGATGAAGTGGAGACACTCATAAACTGAGCGCTCTGATCAGGCCTTTTAATGGGTTCACTGGTTTTACATGGAGCCTCTCTGGCTTATTCCCCCTGGTTTGTAGGTTAATGCATTTTCAAGTACCCACCAGACAACACTCAATTGACAATGAGTCATATACATCAGCCAGTCAGTCCGAAAAGAGTGGAGATCCACCAGCGAATTCAGATGGGGAGTGAATAGCAGCTTTTGTTGTGGACATTGAGTTATTAATTCTGTATCTTCTGAGGAGGAAATCCAATTAGACAGTTGCAGAAAAAAATGTATACATGAGTACCTCTCTGTGACAACACACCTCCTCTCTGTCATGTATATATTTTAATTCAGTCGTTACCAAAGCTACAGTGTGATTGTTGAGGTGATTACAGCGTCTTTAACATTATTCTGAGTGCCCTGGTAGCTCACCTGTGCACACTAAGGCCTCACCGCCCAGGCCCTTAGCTGCAAGTCATCCCCCTCTCTCCTTCCCGTTTCCTGTCATTCTTCAGCGGTTTCTATCTTTAAAGGCAAAAAACAACAACATTGTCCTGGTGAAAAAATATGCAGGCTGCAGTACATGTGGTATTCATTCATTCTCGTGTTTGGCGATGTGCATGAGAAATTAGAAATTAGCGGAAAAATCTGAAGGTGAAACCCGAGCGACTCCTCAGGTTTGGAAAAATACACCATTACAACGGCAAACAGAAACAGGATGCAACTGACAAAAATAACGTCAAATAATACAGACTAGAAAATAAACAAAAAGAGATGAGCTCATCTTTTGTCACCGACTGTGACCGATCAGTTTGTGATCCAGTTATCGATCCTGTATTAAAATGTAACTGCAGCAGCACCTGTGGTGAAACTGGCTTTAGCAGAACTGTAAATAGAAGCAGGGTACAGCAGTGAAAATAATATATATTCGTCTGATCTGCAGCTAAACAATTAGCATAAAGAACAAGGTTTTAATAACTTTTGCTGGGATCTGATTATCTAGTACCAGTTTGCATCTCAAAACAAAGAAAACCCTGATAAACAAACGTAAATTGCTCAAAGCAAATGCAGACGTCATACTCATAAATCCATAAATAATTAAGCTGAAAAGCCTTTTAATTCTCTTTCTATTGGTTCAACTGTCAGAGGCTCTGCAGCAGGCCTGTAACATGCTGTACATGCATACGTCGTTATTTCACAGGCTGGTGCTGGGTCTGAATTAAAGATCAGTAGTTTTTAGGATTGATTTCTCGGTCACCTTCTTCCTGTAAAGCACATTATGACATTGGAAAGTTTTATAGAACTAAAACTTGCTTTTACATGCTTGTTTAATCTAGATTTAAAGAGTCTCCAATCCTGCTGCTGCTTTATAGTGATATAAGATTTGTTGAACCCTTCTAGTCTGTTGTTCCTTTTACTTAGTTATATTTTCTGTATGTAAATGATATCTTATTAATATCTTTAGCCAGATTTTTCCTTGAAAATGATATTCTTGAATTCAGTAAGACGACCCGGTTAGGAAAAAAGACACAGCAAACTAAAATGAATGAATCATATTCACCTACTTCAAAGGTTTTATCATGTCATTTGTGGAGCTTTAGACCTGAATGTAAATGAGACCCACACGCTAATGCATGAGGTCTGACAGACATAAAAGAAATGTTATTAAGGGGGAACAATGGTAAAATCAATAGAGTGAACTTGAAACACGACGGAATACATTTACAACAGTGCGATAATTAGTGCACACAGCTCATATCTGCAGGTTGGAATCCCTTAATTATTTTTTTGTTGTTGCATGATTTCTGAGATCTTTTTCAGGACTATAATGGTCGGACGAGTCTTCAGATGCGAGATGAGATGTTATGCATAAACGGTTGTATTTTTGATATGCAGAGAGGGAGCATTGAGGCCTGCTCATGTTAGAAGGCTCACAACAGCAGCAGCAGCAGCCTTATTGTGTGTGAAATTATCATAACCTCCTGCTACCTTTAGAGTCCTGGAAGATCAGGCTTTGAGCAGTCGATAAGAGCTTCACTTTACAGGAAATGCAAATGTCCGCGTTTGCAAATTGGGTTCTCGTAAAAATAAAACATGGAGTGCAAATTGAAGAAGTGTCAAAAAAAAAAAAGACCTGTCCAACACCTTGACACGATAAACAAATAAAAGATGACCGTCCTAACAACTCTGGCAACATAACAATATCAACAGACATTCTTAAAATGTAAAACCTGAGGAGTTTATGTAGTACTGCGTGTTCTCCATTAAGGCCTGTCTCGGTGGAGGAGAGGCCAGTGAGCGGCTGGCATATTGTGCTGATTGATAGACTACACTGAGCCATATGGACACTGTGTTAATCGAATGAGGGAGACATCTGTGAGATGATTTATGATTTTGTTGTGATTTGTAAGCTGCGGGTTGCGTCAATGACATCATCAGCATTACTCAACCCTTTCGCCAACACATTTCCTAATTGATGAAGAAAGACGACCTGCGGATCGTGAAGATTACCGACCAAAAATTACAGCTGGGCTGTCCGGGAAGCAGGAATATGACGTTCTTCCTTTAGTGGTTTTGTTTGGTCAGAGAAGAGAAAAACATTCGGCAAAACAAACAAGTTGTACGCAGAGAAATACATGATTTTAAATACGGAAACTGTAAAACTGTTTACCAATTAATAGGACATTCGTTTATTCTGAATAAGAGTTAGCTAATCATTTTATCTAGTAAGAAGAGAAAAGAGAAGAGCAAAATCTAAGACTGGCTGGAAAGGAAAGGAAAGGAAAGGAAAGGAAAGGAAAGGAAAGGAAAGGAAAGGAAAGGAAAGGAGGAGTCACATACATATCCGTTGACCCTGAAAATGGTGCACTGGTGGTCGCGGTGTGACCCAGCTGTCAGTAGATCAGCCTTCCAGGTTCGTCCCCTGCTGGGACGCAGTCACCTCAACTTGATCCGATGACTTGAAGTCGACAAACTCCTCCTCGCTCCTCAACTCCCACTTCTTACCTTTTCTCTATTTAATGTGTCAGTTGAAATGATGGATGGTGCCTAAGCTTGAATACACAGTTATTGTCGTCTCATCGAGAGATGTCAAGAGAGACCAACAGCAAACAAAGTGATTTATGTGTCTGTGTAGCATTTTATGTATCTGTATGTATCTGGAGCTGCAGTGACCTGCTGTGATGGAGTCGGGACAAGCAGCATGAAGAATCAGCTGATCAGAGAGATTGTAAGCGAATTCATAAACCGAATCATTCATTTGGAAGTGAAAACAAAGCTGAACGTTGCAGTTATTAATCAATCTGTGCCAGCATAGCTTTGGAGGCACACATGGCAGTTATAACAGACTTTCTCACCTTTATTTTCACTTTCACTATACAAAATACTTGCAATAATAATAAACCTTTACAAAAAATATATAGATATCATGCTAAAGTATTACTACAGTAAAAGTCACCATATAAAAAGTACTTAAGTAAAGATCTTGACATATCTGATATTAAATCTACTTAAGTAAGTAAAAGTAAATTGTACATGTAGGCATTTTTATATGCATGTACTGTATGTACTGTACAATAGGGGTTGACTGGTAATCGACCTGGCTGATTATTGGATCCGATATTTTTTTTTAACAATTATTAGAATCAGTGTTTTTTGTTTTTTTTGTGTCCGATTGCTGATAAAATAAATGAATTTAAGAATGTGCTACTCTGGCTCAATCTGCAAAGCAACTAACTAAATTTATTAAATAAATATAGTGGAGTGAAAAGTGCAATATTTGACTCCAAAATGTTGTGGAGTGGAAGTACAAAGTAGCAGAAAATAAGTACAGCACTTGAGTAAATGTACTTAATTACATTCCATCACTGAAAATAAGACCAAGTTGAAATGGTGGTGCTAGTTAAGACACATAACTTACACTGTGATTGCAATGCCGCTGGTGGGATTCTGGCATGGTGTCTTTGTTGCATAGCATCCAACTCTCTGTCACCTCTGAATTAAGGCAAAATTACAGAAACAAATACTTAAAAGTACCCAAAGTGCACAACAAATAGAGTTTCCCTTTTAGTTCTCGAGCTTACAACAGCTAAATACATTTAATTGAGAAATTCTAAATGTTAGAAGTGCTCCATGACCCTCAAAAACATGTAAAACTTGTTTATCAGTCAGTCAGATCAGTCTCGTGATATGTATTTTGAATACAAGAATGCTTTCCTGTGGTTTTATGAAGTTCACATACATTGATGCTCCCACAGTAACTTTAATTCTACATTAGAGGGGCTACTACTTTTTTTTTCCAGTACCAAATAGATTTTAAAGCAACTCATTGAACTTGAGGATGTAAAGTTTCTCATTTTTCCACAGCTAATATTTTATGGCTGCTATCTGTATTCAACAACCCACTCGGACTTCATACGGTCAGAAATAATTTACTGTACATGTGAGATGATCCTGCAGTAAACTGAGACGAAGGGCAGTTATGTAATTAATACTAAACCAGCCAACATTCAGACTTTCGGACTGTCTCATTGCCACCAGAAGAAAACTCTTCTCTCTTCTAGTGGAATAAACCCAATCTTATTCATTTAGGTTGGTCTTAACTGTAGGTTTTAAGTAGATCCTAATGGATTGCACTGAGTCTGGAAAACATTTGCCGTCAGAAAAAGACAAATTGATGTTTGCGTGTTAAATGAAAGGATGTATGTCACTTCGGAAGCAACAATAGGAGCCTCCACAGGGCTGGCAGATTTTCAGCCAAACACAGGAAGGGAAAAAACAACAACAAATCTCTCCATAGATCCTTTTCAGGGTCTTTATAAGTAACAGATCGGACACATGACAACAGCGTCAGCAGCAGCAACATCTCCCACTGATGGCTCAGAGTGTCCCTGGAGGGAAATCCTTTTTGTCCCGGCGGTCCGAGCCGGCCGTGTCTTTCAACAGGATATCCCAACAGAAGGTGAGGTCAACTATGAGCAAACTCCGCACAATAGGATCTGGAGCTGGATTTGATGTTTCACAAAGCAGTGGTCATATTCTTTGAAGATTTTGCCGTCTCCCCCCGTTAAGTCTGTGAGAGTTAATTAAACATTGGACAGCTTGGGGTCAAGCCTTGGCTCAAAGTGAAAAAGAAAAAGACTTATTTTATTATCCCATCTTGACTGTACATTGAATTAATTATTTTATTAGTGTTTGTGAAAAGAGACTAAAAGATTTTTCTTTCAGAAAGTTCAACTACTTTTACTGTTTACATGTCGACTGACATTTTATCTCGTACTCTTAAGCTGACACTTTAACTCCTTTCAATGGTTACACTTCACCTGACACTTCAAACACCTCTCGGTG
>JBBPCS010027121.1:0-23386 GCA_037974645.1 Hollardia meadi
CTGGCAATATGGTGGACAGTGACTAAGCAGCACGGCAGGCACACAGTTAAAATTTCTGTAGGAATTTTCTAGTTGCAACATACCACTTGTGGTAAACATGAACATTCATTACACTAGAACCACCAAAGGGCCACTAAAGTTATGTAAGAGGGTCATATTTACATACATGTGAGCCTGACCGATCTCATGTTCAGCCATGTTGTCCACGTCTCACCTTTCACCCCCACCACTCCATCATGTGTGTTCCCAGTGTGGATGCAGGGAAGTCCCCTCCGATCCCCTACGTGTATGTCAACTCCTCTGGCTCAGTGAAGAACTACCGGCCCATGCAGGTGGTGCTGGCCTGCAGTCTGGAGATGTACGCCTTTCCATTTGACAAGCAGAACTGCAGCCTTACGTTCCGCAGCTGGCTTCACTCAGGTCTGTTTCCTGCCTGTGAGGTTGTGGTGGGAACCTGTGCATCGTCTGTCATGCCTGTGGTACATATGAGGAACCACCTAACCTTGAAACCTCCCAAACCTTATGGTAGCTTGACAAAACACTCTTCACTCAAAGTCACCTTAATAGATTTCAAATTTCTTCATCACAGAATGGAGTTTGCTCAGTTTTACAATCATTAGGTTTAGACAGAAACGGGTCACAGCATCGACTGGGAAGGGGTCAAAAGTCATTGAACAGCACCAGGGCTGCAAATTAGGTCTAAATTACATTACTTGCCTGATTGACTGACTAATCATTTTGTCTATAAAATGTAAAAGAAAAAAGAAAAAATTGGGAAAAACAGCAACCACAGTTTGCTGTCTGAGGTGACTCCTTCAAATTATTTCTTGTTTCCTGAATTTACTATCAAATAAGACACGGAAAATCATAAAATCTTCCAAGAGGATTTTATGTTGATTGACTAATTGTTTCACTCTCCACATATGACCGTTACCTGTTATCATTATGGACCATCTATCTCCATTGTAAGTGAGCAAACGTCTACTGATAGGCTGTGAGATGTGGTTGTGCAAACACACATCCTTTGAGAATGCTCTTACTGTGAGGCAAAACTGTGAACATGATTAAGAAATATTTTCTTTTATTGCTTCTCTTTATCGTTTTGCCACCTACCGCCTCTTTTTTACCCTTCATTATCTCTCTCTGCAGTGAAGGAAATAGACCTGGCTCTGTGGAGGAGCGCCGAGGCCATTGCTAATGATAAGAGGGAGTTCATGAATGACGGAGAATGGGAACTCTTGTCCATTCCCTCCCGCTACTGGCAAATCCACCAAGACAACACCGACTATGCCCACATCCAGTTCAACGTACGTGCCTCATTGTCTCACTGATGAACATTAGTCACATTTATCACAGAGGGAATGATTTAACAATGAAAAGTAAAAAGTAAAAGTAAGAAAGTAATAATGCAGGAGATTTTTATGATGGTGTCTAATATGCAGCAAGTAAGTGCAGCAACTGAGGGCTGTGATTGCTTATTGATGGTGTACTTCCATGGGTTTGTCACCCCCCCCACATGCTGTGCAGTGGAATTGTAAAGTGTAAAGCAATTGGCCGCGACCTTCATGGATCGGGCTAGTGAGCTAATGCCAAATGATGAGACTGAGGCTGTTTCTGGCAAGTAAAGAGACAGATAGAGAGGGAGGCTGATAGACAGGGGAGGGTGAGCAACCATAATGAGACTGTCTCAGTGGCTGCCTGATCAATGGACTTCTTGTTAGTGGTGGCCCCATAGCCCATCGCAGGTGGAGAGCAGGGAGGGCGGCGATTTATTCAGCTCAAAGAACGAAGGCTTTTTGGGTAGTGGAGCATTTCATGGCTCACTGGGATATTGTTACACTGCTGCAGTTTTGTTGCTAAAGGTATGACATACGAAAGATTTGTATGAGGTGAAGGTTATGAAATGACTGTTGGAAATGTTATGATTGAAATATTTAACAAATAAACACATCCACACACATGTAGTAGGGTGGTACAGTAAATTCTCTTTCAGCCCACAAAGTGCAAATACATGGTTGACTTAGTGGAGAGGTGACTCCAGATGTTTAAAAAAAATAATAACTTATTTAAAATCACATTGACCTTTGTAATAATGCAAATTCATGCCTGGGGACATAAGCTTGCTAAAAAATGAAGAAGAAAAAAAGTAGGTCATGTGGTTTACTCAATTTGACATTCTAAAATTTAATGTTTCTGTTTTTAGATAAATCTGAGCGGCAACGAATCACAAGATGTTTAACATTGTAGAAAAGTAGAAAAAAAACACATATTTCTTTAATTTCTTGACTTTTCCTATTATTGGAGAATTTTACATATTCAGGCCAAGAAAGATATATAAAATTGAAAAAAAACAAAAACTTTTTTGTTGTTAATGTTGCTATTAATTTTTAAATGAACATTTTTTGATTAGCACAACAGGTAAAATTTTGGTTTAGATGAAAATGTCATGGGTCTCACTAAGCTGTGACTGAGACATCATGCACAATACCAGAACTGTGAAACTGAAGCACCTAATCACCCTCAATAATTTTATATATTTTTATTTTTTGTGCTTTTCCTATTGTGACATGCCAAAATAACAAATACAAGCGGAACTGTTTTAGGACTTGTGGTTGAATAAATTATATTATTTCTAATAAGTCTCCAACACTCTGTCCTCATCCTTCTTGCAGGTGTTGATCCGCCGACGCCCCCTGCTGTACGTGGTGGGTCTCCTCATCCCCAGCATCTTCCTCATGCTGGTAGATGTCACCAGCTTTTACCTGCCTCTGAACAGCGGTACGCGGATTGTCTTTAAGGTCAGCATACTGCTGGGTTACACCGTCTTCAGAGTCAACCTTACAGATGAACTGCCTTCCACTGCAGTCAGAACTCCACTCATAGGTGGGATATTTCATCATTTTTGTTTGTTGTTTAGAACATTTTAGGACTTTTATATGGGCACTGATACTCCACATAATGGCAGTACTGCAATGAGGCGTACCAATACAAACACCATGAATGTGAAGATTAACTTAGAAGTATGAAAAATTACTCAATTAATCAAATTACTGACGGGCATTTAAACCTTTGATTGCCTTAATGAGTTTATAAAGCTTTAAGTTTTCACCACAGTTTATATCACACACAGTCAACGCCAAAAAAAATCTTAAAAAACTGTCCAACCAATGCTTTTTTCTCTTGGAATCAACCTTGTTCTTTGGTATTTTATTATTGTTTTTTATTTTAACTATAAATAATAAAGACAAAGACGTAACAATTAGGATAACATATCATCCTCTCTCAGTGTTTATGTAATTACTCTCACTGCCAGAGGAAGGAGACAGATAATGTTGAGCAGGGGCAAGTCCAGAAAGGGGGCCTGTGGTGGCACCACCCCTGAAATCTGATTGGCCACTCAGTGTGCCATGGAAGCTTTATATTATACTTGTTTGGTTCCCCTCTTGTGTTGTGATTGGTAGGACTATTTATCTTTTAAATTCACTCACTGTAAATTGCTTTAGAGCACATAAGAAATGGTAAATGAATGCTATTCTAACCGCGCACACATACTTCATGCCACCCCTACATAAGTCAGTGCCTCACTTGAACCCCCTTGGTCGAAAAAGTCTGGATAATTCTCTGATGTTGAGGAAGTTTTAGCCATAATCAGAATATATAAGAACAAGAAAAGGATTATTGATTAAATGGTGCCATGAGCAGCCCATGTTATCAGACAAACTTTACTCTGATTATTGGCAGCAGTGTTGGCAGCGTTTCCGTTTCCTTCATCTCCATCCAGGCGTGTTCTTCGCGGTGTGCATGGCTCTCCTGATGCTCAGCCTGATCAAGTCTATGCTGGTGGTAAAGCTCCTCCACCACAGCGAGAAGGAGGTCAGGCAAATGTCAGTGTCTGCCTGCCTGCTGGACAAGTATGGCTCAGGTGGTCACGACTTAACTGAGAGCGCTCTAACCTCCATCAAAACCCTCGACTATGTCAACCCATCCGATGGTAAGCTACAAGCTCAAAGACTCAAATTTTTTACAAAGGGGATACCCAGTGTGTTCTTGCTTCATGCGTCATTAAAATAAAGTCAAGTCAATGTCAACAAAGTCAATGGTAGAAGAACACTTTGATAATAGGAAGCCAAAGCCTTTTTTGTCTGTGCAGGAAAGGTTAAACTCCAAAAATTCAAATAATTTCAGATGTTCTGGTGTTATTCTTGGCTGCACCAGGGTTTTTTTGGACTAATTCATGGAAAACATGAATGCTTTGACTTCCTTTTTTCCTATTAAATAACTAACTGATGGATGAAAACTGATGGGTCTGTGCCATACAGTTGTAACACATCGCCCCTGGGAGCTGCTTAATGCAACCAGTCTTAAATTCTTTGGTCTCATGAAGCTGTGCAACCACAGTTCAGTGCTTCATTTAATGACATAGACTAAGATGAATGTAAAACTTATCTTATACTTCAGCTTGTGGGAATATTTGTTTTATAAAAAAAATACAAGAAACTCTTCAGAAAGAGCTGCAAATCTGAGGAGCAGCTGGTTGTGTCAGCAATTTATGTTTATCTCAGTAAAATCCTATCGTTGGTTTCTATAGTTCCAATTTATTTAGAGAAACTGTACAAATCTATGTCAATTATTCACATCTTAAACCAGATTCCGTGATCTTCTCATAGATTATGAACCTGAGCCTTCACTGGAGGAGGATCTGCTGTCCCTGAATGAGATCCAGGACGCTCCCTCTGGGCTGGAGTGGCTTCTCCAGGAGCTGGCGTCTCTCCGCCTGGCCTTATCCCAGGAGGACACGGAGTCTTCGGCTCAGGCTGAATGGCTGGCCCTCTGCTCTAAGCTCGACTGCTTCCTTTTCCGCTTTTACCTGTTTGTTCTGGTCTTGTATGCCGGTACTCTGCTGCTGCTCTGGGCCAGTTGGAGCTTCGCCTAGGCTAAGCACACAATCTGTACCTGAACTTCTTACCAATAATATCACTAGTATCTCTTCTTACTTGTGGTCATAGAATTATTGGGGAAGCAGAGTGCGTGTTGCAGAAAGAACAATGTGTATTTAAAATATATGTATGTATATATATTGTACTTTGAAAAGTGGTGATATTTTTTATCTATAAAAGGTAAAATTAAAAAGAATAGAATAGAGGATACACTATATTTTATGCCATTGTTGGCATTTATTTATTGCTGTTTAAGGATATTAACATACCTCGCTCCTAATTTGTGTAGTTTTGGCCATAATTTTTAATGGTCATTGGTCATTGCTGATATCTGGGAACATGGCCATACCATTGTTACATGAGCAATCAGAACATCAGACACGTCTTTAAACAAGCCGAGGTTTTTGTTCAGGCAGAGAACTTAACTCGTTCTCGTTTCAGCCGATCGGCATCAGCCGTTGCAAATCAGTTTGCTACCAAGTGACCTGCATCATCCAATGATATTCATACACGCATTTTAAGCGGCCTTAGGAACTCTTTCTAAAACGTGGATGCTGCACAAACATGTTCAACCCGGCAGCACAGATGATCTGTACAATCAGCACAGTTTCAAGATTAGTGTCACCAATTCAGTATCTGTCCAAATGTGAAATATGGTCACAATCTCCCCTTCTGTTCCTGAGTTATGGTGTTGAATAATGGCCAGAAAAGTGTTTTTGCAGAACTTTGTGATGTCACAGTGAAGTTGACCTTTGACCTCTGACCACCGATATCTAATCAGCTCATCCTTGAGTCCAAGTGAATGATTGTGCCAAATTTGAACAAATTCCCTCAAGGCGTTCCTGAGATATCGCATTCACAAGAAAGGGATGGACAGACAACCTAAAACATCATGCCTCTGGCCACATCTGTCGCGGGTGCAAAGGAATAATCAATAATAACAATAATCTAACCATTTGGCTGTACAACTGTTCAAAAGCATAAAAAAAGAAGAATTACACTTCATGAATAGTGAAAAGGCAACCAGATGAACTGATAAACAAAATATCGTCAAGGCCAAACATCTTCGCTGGTGTATTTACACGATATTATCATATGTGTGTTATTAAAACAATATCAACATTTCATTTTTAAATATCACGATTATAGTCGGTTTATCTCGACGCACATCATTGTTTGACAGAGACGTTAAGATTGACTCAAAGATATTGTACAATAAAGCATCTCTTATGGAGAAAGACCTCTGTGCCAGTGTGATTCTATGATATTGTGTTCAAATTTCAATCTACAATCCCCTGCCACAAAATAGATCAGTAAAACCCATCCAGAGCTCAACTGCACGAGTCTCTGTTCCCCCGTCGGCTTCCTAATAGTCATGATAGAAATAGCAAAAGTGCATCATAGAAAACTTGCCGGTGGAAAGATCCATATTAATGCAATTTTCACAGCATCTGGTTACATGGTGTTATGCAACAGAGCTGACGATAAATGTTTACTCAGTGCTTTGATACTGTCTGTATGAGGTGACTAATGGCTGCATGTTCAGTTCAGGCTTTGTGTTTTCACTTTGCTGTGAGCACGAAGACTCTCAAGATGATTTTGTCTGTTCCTTTGATATGAAAGAATCACCTGGAAGCAGTTCTTTGAAGATAGTACGTGACATACAGTATGTGGGGGGAAAAAAGCCTTCTGAACGAGACAGTCACGAGAAATTAGTCCGTTGCCAAATATTTAGACACTTGGAAAGACAGCTATGAGCCCTCAGAGGCTGCAGTGTTCATATTCTGTCTTCACAGCTTTTATTTATTGGACCTAAAGGTTCAAACTGGAGAGAATATCAAATTATCTTTAAGCTTAAAGCCCAAATTCACTTTCACTGTTATCCTTTGATTGGTGCAGCCGATCATATGTTAACCCTTGCCCTCTTACGTTCTTAATAACTACAGCATGGTTATACTTATAAACCATGGACACACATGTCCAGCTTAAGAAGTAAGAGCATTTTCCCAGCCCATAAAGGAAAACTTTATAAACTTTGCAGTTTATCTGAATGATTTAAAATAAATACATGTGGAGATTTTATTTTTTACTGAATGAGGATGAAATGTGTGGTTTTGTTGTCGTGCAGGAACATGACTGGCCCTGCACGCAGCCCTGGCCTTAACCGCATTCATCACCTTTGGGATGAAGCTGAATGCAGACTGCAGACCGGGTCTTATCGCCCAACATCAGTGGCCGACCTCAATAATGCTTTAGTGGCTGAGTGGGAGAAAATCCCTGCAGCCAGGTTGCAAAAATCTTGTGGAAAGCCTTATCAGTAAATAGTAAACAGTGGCGGATTCAGGCTGAGCGGGGGTGCAGGAAGTAGTGATGCATTTACGATGAAACAATCACAAACACTGGATAAAATTCAAATTGTTTCTTTATGTGACTCAGATGTTATAACTACTACACCTCTGTAATAAAAACACACAGAACTTTTTACTATTTAACCAACTAATTTTCATGTAGGGCAGCTTATACGGCACTGAATCACATTTTCTCCTCTGGAGAGGCATCCTAGAGGGCATTATCAACCACAGAGGCATCCAAGAGGGCACTTTTGCAGCGTTTTCTCAAACATGGCGCCCCCTCTCCCCTTCCCTTTTTCTTCCACCAGCGATCACAATGCCTATAGTTTGGGAAATAAACTATATGTTAAACTGTCACAAAGGGGTGTTTATGTTATTTTAATTTTGGATATATTTATGCATTTGCAACATGTAAAAAACCTTTCAATTAAAATGTTGTCGTACATCATGCACACAAAATTGGGAAATAAAATCTGATTCGATTAAATGATCTCCTTTTAATATCGGCAGCCTTGATCTAAAAAGAGAAAGTGAAGTAAAAAAAAAAGAAGCAGGCAACTAAAAGTTAAAACTTAAATTTTTATGAGATAAAGGACATAAATGTTGAAACTTTAATGTCTGTAAGTTGACACTCTTACTTGCCTCTTAATCATCTCACTCACTGTAACATACTGGCCTGGTGTTGGCGTATTAATTGATTAAATGATTACTCAGACATGTCATACGATCCGGTCACTAGCTTTTATTCCTGCAGTCTTTCAGCTCCATTTATCTCAGCGGGCTGCTGCTTTATTGAACAAGGAGGAGTGCCGTCAGAGCCGATAGATACACCCCTATGAGCTGAGTGACACTAACAAGGTTTTGATAGTGGACGAGAGTGAAGTGATGGATATAGTGGATGGACATGGAGGATATGGGTGTCAGGCATCCCGAGGCCCTTCGACAGAGCGGCAGGCAGACATCCACAGCGGGAGAAAAGAAGAAAACAGGTGAACTGACACCATGAGACTCTCATCAGCCTGGACAGCACTCATTTTCCTTCTTATTCAAGGAGCATCAAGAGCCTGCACAGGTACAGCAGCTTCAGTTTTACCCTTAATTATAAGCTGTTAACCCGCCTGAGATATGACAAATTCCCCTCACTCTTATTTACCAGCAGAGTCTTCAACATAAATGCTGAAGTATTATTCACATTATTGTGGCAAATGATTTTGTTTTAAAGGAGTAAACTTGACAGAATCATTTTAGTCACTTTGAGAAAATTATCTTTATATTAGATGTGGCAATTCACTACACTACAGTAATTAATCAGATAATTCTGGATGGCATGAAAGCTGAAGAGAGTGCCTAAAAAATTAAATTAAAAACATCACTGCTGATAATGAACAATTTATATCTTTCTATGTAGGTTATGTTATGTTAATTATTTAACAGAGATTATTACACAAAGGTTACCAAAACATTATAGGAAATACTGTTATAGTTGTTATTAATGTTATTGTTGCTCTAAAAATACAGTATTTATTAAATAGAGATGTTGAATTATGTTTTGAATTTTTATTCTGTCTTTTATAAAGACATGTGTGTAAAATAGACCAAAAAGAATACAAATATTAATACATTAAAAAATAAATAGCCCTAAATTTGCATACAATCAATATCAGAGTAATCTTGCTTGAAATATTTTATATTTCATCTTATGGAAATGCTAAAATTTAATTCAATTCACTGGAGTAAATACCATTTACTAAAGTAACATTGCTTAAAACAGCTAAGAACTATTAGTAAGTATATTAAAATTGAAAATGAATTTAGATTTCATTTGATTGTTTTGATGCCTTACACTTTCTTTGTCTTAACTAATATTAATATTACATATTGATTTGTTTTTTCTGATGATTTCAACTGTGAAAATCTTTTTCATTTGCAATTGCTTTAACCACTATTTACAGTATGTACAGGAGCATTTCAATCAGCCAGGTCTTGTTAAAATTAAGAAACAATTTCAATGAAGATTACATTTAGAGAAAAGTTGAACTTACACGTAGGCTTACTGAGAAATACAGTAAATAAATTGAAATATGTTTAATAGCTTTTGACTGAATATTAGAGATAAACACTGTATTTTTTAATTTTTCTTGTCAGTGCACTTAAAATAATGAATATTCTGTTTGTTTTCAGTGAAGAAGCTGGGCAGCAGCACAGGCAGATTTGCCAACGCCACATTAGTGCGGCTATCTGAGTTTTTGGGTGCTGGTTATAAGAAGGGAGTGAGACCAGTGAAAGACTGGAGGACGTCCACTATAGTGGCCATAGACCTCATGGTCTACTCCATCCTCAACGTGGTGAGTTATTATGCACAAATGAAGAAATCCATGCATCCAGATTATCACTCTAACCTGCTATTTTTTAATACGCCGTAAGTATCTGCATATATTAGCTTCCCATTTTGTAGAGACTGTCCTCCTGTGCTGGAATACTCCCACCCCAGTGGTAATCTGATTAAACAATTTAATTTAGAAATACCCAAACACATAAATCTTTATACAGGGACCGTCTTCAAGACAGGGTCTTAAATGAGCAAATAAAGCAATCACTTTAATCACTTTAAGTCCCTTATTATTGTGTGTTGATATTGTGCTTTAATGAGGCATATTCCCAATCAATTAAAATGCAAATTGTGTTAGAAGATGTTTTAAAATCAGATTGGCTGGAGAGTTCAATAGGCCCTTCTCACAGCAGGAAATATGACTTGTCATAGCAGGAAAAGTACAGGTGGTAATAACATGAACAATAGCTCCATCATATTCCAGTCATGACAGAATGACAGTGTGTCTATTGTGACATGTCAAAATGTGCTCTTTGAAAAAAAGAAAAATAATCAAACCCGTTCCTTCATGTGAGGCAATTCTTTAAAATATATTTTTGAACAATTTAATTTAAGCTTCACTAAAATAAACCCAACCACATGGAGCTGCTCAAAAATATGTATAAATATGTACTAACTACTTTTGAACATTAGCTGAGTTTTATATGAATATTGTGTAATGAATATAACATACAATTAATGGTTATATTACAATATCATGAATATAAACTGTTTTCTCTAATATCTTCCTGTTTTCCACTCCAGGATGAGAAGAACCAGGTGTTGACAACATATGTGTGGTACAGACAGGTAGGAGAAAGACAAATCATAGCATGTACTGTAAGTTACACCATAGATACCTCATCTGGAGCGTAGCGTAGCATGGCGCTATCAAATATTTGATCCATTAAAACAGTGTGTCATGCTTATAATAGCAAAGTTTTGTCTCGTATTTGTGTATTTTAATCCTGTCTCTATATCTTTACATTATATCTACAGTATAACATGTATCTTCTGTTACACCGGTGCTGTATGTCTTTATTTATTATCAATCAATGCACGGCAATACATGGTTTTTAACTCATTTAGCCTCTTCCTTTGTTGAATATTTTAGTCGTGGACGGATGAATTCCTGGTCTGGAACCCAGAAGACTTTGACGAAGTCAAACAAGTTTCTATACCGACAGCGAATGTGTGGGTGCCTGACATCCTCATCAATGAGTTGTAAGTCCTGCTGCTGTTGACACCATTATTACTGCTGTCATTCTGCAGCCTGCCTTTGCCCTGAAGAGAAATCGTTGTTACGTTTGTCTCCAACCTGCAGTGTAGATGTGGGGAAGTCTCCAGACATACCTTATGTCTACGTGACACATGACGGACTGGTGCGCAACTACAAGCCCATCCAGGTGGTCACAGCATGCACTCTCAACATCTACAACTTCCCGTTTGATGTCCAGAAATGCAGCCTCACCTTCCAGAGCTGGCTGCACACCAGTAAGACATTGTTCACTTGCTTTACACACATTCACAGTTTGTTTTTAAAAAATCAGCTAAACAAGTACATTCTTCATAGAAATAGCATAAAAAATGGCCATTGTTGTGTCTTTGATGTCATTTACATCTTTTAAAAATGAGTTTATATGACACAAAGTATAAGTATATATATATTTTTTTCTCTATATGGACGTGTGTGGTTTCCTTGGTTATTATACGTTGGGTCCCATTTTCACAGATTTGCCCACCATTTCTTTGAGTATAAGTCGCATTCACCAAGTTCAATGCTGAGTTATGGGAACTGAGAGACATTACTAAAAATGCATAAGAACACAAGCGTTCAGACAATCAGACAGGATGTACACCAGCTTAGCCAAACCTATTTGGAAGAGAACCCTAAGGGGAATGGTAAAATTACTTCCCAAACTACCATTCATCACAATTTACTGACCAACTTCCTGCTTCAGATTTGACCTACTGTACTTGCTCTGAGAACACTATGTTATCTTAGCTGATGGTGGAGAAAACTACAAAAATAAGAGCCAAGTTGTTATGAACCAAAATGGTACTTCCAACAAATATATCAAAGCCAGCTCCACATGAATTTTCCCCACAGCGCAATTACTTTGAAAATGTCACAATTATATCTGACTTACAAGGTCTATAATTATAGTCTCTTATACAGTGTACAAATAAAGATCTTGAGTTTCTAGTTTATATTCCTGTGTTTGTTACTTCCTATGTTATCGTTTGAGTTTCTAGTTTGTTATTTCCTGTTTTATTTTGTAGTCCTTTCCTCGTGCGTCTCTTCCTGCTTTACACTTCTTTTCCCGCCTGTTTTGATTGTCTGCCCCGCCCTGATGTGTTTCACCTGTGTCTCGCTAACCTTCCCTTCCTCGTGTATTTAAGTCCATGTGCTCCCCTCCATCTTGGCCAGTTTGTCCTCTTACCTTCTGTGCCTTCTTCCCAGTGTTTCTGTGTTTCTTGCCTGACTGTTTTTGTGGGTCTTGTTTATGTTTTGGATTTTGGAATTTTTGCCTTTGCCCATTTTGGATTTGTTTGCCTTTGTTGGACAATTCTTGGTTTTGACCCTCGCCTGCCAGACGACCTGTAAGTTTATTTTTTGTTTAATAAAACACTGCACGAAATCTACTCTACCTGCGGCATCTGCTTCTGGGTCCAACCCCTGTTTCCTAGTGTTTCTGGCACAAACCCTGACAATCTTTATAGCAAAATAAAACTCGTAAAATAGTTTGGGCCTTTCCAACCATTATTTTTCAGTATATTCCATTTCCATTATTTAGCTTACTAATTTAATTGAGGTTTAGCTCAATTAGGCAGATTTTTAAACATATTTGTATTTACAGATACTTCATATTAGTAACATCTCTCTGCTGGGGTCCATGAATGACCCTGGGAGAGAGAGATGTAAGGTCCATGAAGGTATCTTGCAGCTCTCTCCATGACTCAAATCTCAAATTATCTGCCATTGTACCACTTTTATGTAATTCTAATAAAATGATGAATATTCCCTGGCAATAACAGCTCTCTCTTAACTCTTCTCATCAAGACTTTGGTAGAACATCTGTTCAGGTCTGTGCGTCATGAACTCTCTCCTGCTGTGACATGTGCGTAGAGAACAGAGTGGTGGGGGGAAAGGTAAATTGTTGCCATGGCCGTTTCACGCTGCTCCCATCATTTTGTTCGATCTGTAGTTGATGACATTAACATCACCCTGATGCGAAGCCCCGAGGAGCTCAGGGAGGACAAGAGCGTCTTCATGAACCAAGGAGAGTGGGAGCTGCTCCACATACTGTCCAACTACAAGATCTTCAGTGTGGACAATGACGACTATTACGCTGAGATGAAATTCCATGTAAGTTTTTTTTCTTAAGATTGTAAATAATCGTACTGATGTTACGACTGAATCGTTTACGGATGTTCTCTGTGGAAAAAAACATAACATTTTGCTCTAAATCATTTAAATAAAACAAAAATAAATAAAATCATACGTTAAATATTAGTAAACTCTGCCAACTAGGAAACAACAACTAAAATAAATAAATAAATAAATTAGACAACACCATATTTGACTTCTGCACAAACAACTAAGAATCTGAATATAGCACAAATTCAAACCAGGTAACTTTCCTCAATAGTTTTAATTTCTCAACAAAGACACTTAAATAAAAGTCACTGTTTCTCCTAAATTCTGGCTCTCTAAAACTCTAAAACACAACACTTCAGAAAGCATAAAGATGGTCCTCGCACACAAAATAAAGAATCTTGCTACAGGTGTATTCAAGCCGAGTAAAGGCAAGTAGAGTTCAACTTCCAGTTGTGTTTTAGTGCTTTAGTTTAGAGGGAAGGAAAGGAGAGTAGCAGGCGGTAGTGGAGCCATCTTTGTCATCCAAAAGTACCCAAAGGTTTTCCTGATCATGAATGCCACTATCTGACCTCATAACGTCCTGACCGAGAAATGTCTTCATCAGAGGACCTCCACTCAACGTGGGGTCGGTCTGACCTTGAATCGTCAGGTCCAAACTCTCACTTGACTCTCACTTAAGCTACAAGCCACACAAGCTTAACTTAAACTACTGTTGGTCAACGTTACCCATTTAACACCCTAACTCTAACCCTGGGATGTCCTTTTTCTGCCTTGGTGTGTTCAGGAGCTTTTAAGCCGTAATACTTCCCCCGCCGGGAACTCATTCTTCCAGTTATTCAAATACCACATGAAAATGCTGCTAATCAGCAGTCTGTAGGCCTATAAGGCATATTCGCTGTTTCTTATATTATCTGGCACTGAATTATTAATTCTCTGAGTTCCTTATTGAATTTTGTACATCTCACTTTATTTAGAACTTAATCACTTTTAGTTTGAATGCATCTCTTTGCTGTTTTTGCCTGACACTATTTGGAACTAAATAATTCCTACTTTTGACACAGGGCTACAAATGTTTTTCTGTAAAAATTAAACAGATATTCTGAATAATTTGAGAAAACTGTGGAACACCTGGCTGAAGGGGGTGAAGCACTGGCCATGAACCATGAAGGTCCCTGGTTCAAATCTGGCTACTGTCTCTCTACTGTTAACTCTGTAATAAATGCAGAAAATACTCTCACGGCCGATTGATATCATGCAGTTTGACTTCAACCTACTTTTTCCAGGTGGTGATCCGGCGGCGGCCATTGTTCTACACCGTGAACCTGCTGCTGCCCAGCATCTTCTTGATGGTGATGGACATTGTTGGTTTCTATTTGCCACCAGACAGTGGAGAGAGGGTCTCCTTCAAGATTACTTTGCTGCTGGGCTACTCTGTCTTCCTCATCATTGTTTCTGACACTCTGCCTGCCACCGCCATAGGAACCCCGCTGATAGGTGACTGGGATCTGCTTATAAAAAACAGTTCTGGCAAATGATCATTTTCATTTCCACATCATTTTATCTCTAAATTGACGTGGAGATTTTAAAAAAAAAAGCAAGCAGCAGCAATTAGTGTGCAAGTCAAGCATGCAGGGACAGATTAGTGAGTGGCATAACAAGTTCTGAGTGCACTCAGACTCAAGCACTAATTTCAGGACTATGGAGGACTGGAGTCTATCTCTGCATGCAGTTGGTGGAAGGCAGGGACCACATGATCGGTCCGTAACAGACACCATTCAGTGGTGTAAAAAGTAACCAAAAATCATACTTGAATAAAAGTAAAGATATCATGCTAAAATATTACTTTGGTAAAAGTGAAAGAAAGCTATATGTGTATTACTTGAGCGAATCTTAAAGGAACAGCTCGACCCAAAATCAAACATATTTTTCCTCTTACCTGTAGGGTTATTTATCCATCTAGATTGTTTTGGCCGTTGCTGAGTTGCCGAGTTTTGGAGATATCGGATGTAGAGATGTCTGCCTTCTCTTGTCCATGAGCAGCTGCACGCTTTCTTCTGCGAGGTGCTACAGAAAGAAAATAGTTCCTACATGAAACTGCTCGCAACAGGGTCTGTGGATTAGTTTTTCAAAAATAATTTTGTTGGTGCTATGAGCAACACAAGCAAAGTGCCATCTAGTCCCATTACATTTGAGAAAAGGCAGACATCTGTGCAGTCGATATCAACTTGGCAATTCACACCAAAACAATCTAAATGGACAAATACTAATACTGGTAAGAGGAAAAATATGTATTACTAATTTTGGAGTGAATTGACATTTTGATATATATGATATATATATATATATATATGATACTTCGTTAAAATCCATCACTACCATTCATGATCAATCAAAGTTGGAGGAAGCCCAGGTTAACACATCACTGAGACATCCCACCTTTATCATAAGTGTTATCGTACTGCTATCTGCGTTAACAAATGATCCACAGGGATCTTCATCAAACCCCTCATCTCACCTGTATTACAGGTGTGTACTTCGTGGTTTGCATGGCCCTCCTGGTGATCAGCCTAACGGAAACCGTGCTGATTGTGCGTCTGGTGCACAAGCAGGACCTGCAGACCCCCGTGCCCCACTGGGTGAAGTACGTGGTGCTGGAAAGAGCTCCGGTCCTCTTCTGCATTCACAAGAAGCACCGCCTCTGCTCCAGACTGTCCTCCCAGGCGTCCGACCTGGAGCACTACAAGGACAACTATGGGACTGGTAAGGTGCAACTGGGGATTTTCAGTATGTTTCAGATTTTTAATCAAATCAAATGTTACAGAAACTAGTTTCTATATTTTATTAGTTTTCCCCTTTGTGGCTGAAGAAGTTTTAGTGAGAAAAATCTGCTACTGGAGTTAAGAGTTGTTTATTCTCAGAGGCTTATGTTAGCCTTGCTTTGATGGAAAAAGTGAATACACGAGAAAACAAATGTGTTGTCATTCAAGATTTTGAAGATATATTCACTAATAATGATTCTTTATTATGTAAATAAAATGTGGTGGTATGCTATATAAATGTACTTGAAGGGATGGGTGAGTTAAATATGTCTAATGTATGAAGGGAGTTTTAGTCTTAGTTTTAGCCTCCTATTGGCACTAGAAGAACTGCAACTACAATAGAAGAACTACACATTTAATTTAATAAAGCCTATCTTTGTCCCACCCTGCAGCCCAGTGCACCCTCCATCACACCTGTGAGAGAGGCCAAAGGCTCAGCCAGCATGACAGAGAAGGCGGGTTGATCAGACTGGGCCTGCCCCCCTCCAGGGACCCCACCCCACCTGTCATGGACAACATCCTGCAGGAAGTGACGGCGATACGCCACTTCCTGGAGAAGAGAGACCGGTGCCGGGAAGTGGCCAAGGAGTGGCTGCAGGTTGGCTACGTGCTGGACGTGCTGCTCTTCAGAGTTTACTTGGTAGCCATGGTGACCTACAGCATCACACTGGGCACGCTGTGGTCGGTGTGGCAGGTCGCTTGAGTCTCATCCCTGTGCTGCAGTGGACACAAGATCAGTGTGTAGAGTTTAGGATTAAAAAAGCCAAAGTTGTTGGCTCTGTTCCCTGTGCAGCTCAGTGCATACAGGGAGGCATTCGCAATTCCTGTAGCTGAGGCATGTACAAAGGTTAAGTAGCCAACTGGGTTTGCCACTATATCCCTACAAACATTATCATTTTCATTAGCAATTTAGGTCCTGTCAGAGTCATAATATAAGTGCAAACTGACACGCTTTTCATCTCAGACCCATTTCAAGGCATTTGGGGAAGCCCAAACAGAAATTCATGTAATTCCCGGCACACTTATAATGCAACTATTTTTTCTTATGAAAGATTACAGTACAGTAGTAAGGATGAGAGTAGTTATAACACAACATGCAACAATATTTTAGATAAGGGGACCACTTCATATATCGCTGGCCCATCTCCCAATAAAACAGATTCCATGATTACATCAGTCAAACTGGACACAAAACCAGACAAATTGTTGTGATAAAGGTCAAACCTGAAGATATCCTGTATTGATGACACAGAGGAAGGTAAATGAGAAGCAGGGTATGTGTTTAGTTTCAATTTTGTGTTACTGCTTTGTAAAACATTGTAAAATGACCTGTTTTGAGCAATATTTATATTGAGGAAGACATTCAACTGCATGTTCCTTCGCCTTTAATGTGTAATTTCTGAAATTATAGATATTGCTGAAGAGATGCATATTATTTATTTTCATGTAGCTAACGGTAAATCATAAATCTGTGAGTAAAAGGCAACTTGTAGAGTTTCAAATACATAATATGTTTACCTTTAATGTGTTACTTCATACAAACTATTGTAACGTTGACCATGTATACAGTAACATGTGTGCTGTTAAGTTTTTAATTTTTTGTTACACCTGTTAGTTATTGTCATATTGTGTTGCTGCCTCAAAACAAGATGAGATGTAATTACTGTATATACAATGAAAGAAAAATAATTACATATATAATCATATTTGAATCAATGTGACAATGTTTCTCCTCATAAGCATTTTACAATGCCCGTATGTGCTCAGCGACTAAATAAAGCGTTTAAAATCTTCGCCTTACTTTTTATGGAAGGTCGTGTGGGTCGTAATTGTAGTAATAAAAATAAATCACGTTATGAATGAATAAAACCATTTTTAAATGAGCCAATAAATTGTAGAATAATATGAAAATTCTAATAAGCTCATGTCATTGTTATGAAATGTTATTTCCTCGTCCTCAGTTTTACAATGACTAGCTGCGGACTTGTCATTTTGAAATCATAATTGCAACCACAAAATTAAATAATAGCTCTAATAAAGTTTTATCTCTTTAAAATAATTTGTGATATGGACAAGTATTTGTTCATCAATATTTATTTCCAGCTTGTTCATTTATGTTTTCTAAATGTATTCATTTGATTATTTATTTAATTCAGTTTTTATTTATTTAGTTTTATCCCACTAGGACCTCCATACTTTTGGTCTTTTAGTATTTCCTTTTATCATTCCAAATGTTTAAAATGACCACAGAGCAATAAAGTTATTTGGGTGTAAAATTTATCTTCAAAAGATCTGTAACTGTAACAAACCGAGTTCATTAATATTACAATATGTTGGCTAAAAGGTCATTTGGACTGAGGCATTGCCTAAAATCCATAGTGCATATTTTCATGAACAAACACGAAGGATTAAATGCTCCAGTGGTTGACAAATTTCTTAAATTTTAGGCTTGAAAAGGCCATTTGGAGACAAAGAATTAATACTTTAATATATGTATTAATAAGAATAAGATGATTATCTTGGATTAACCTTATTTTAGACAACAGTAAATTCCATCAAATACATGTTTTCTACCATAGTGTTGTTGTCATTGTCTGTGACCCATCCATATTAAATTGATAATTTTACTGATTATTCTGTGATTTGAAATGTTTAAATATCAATATGGCCACAAACAGCAGAATAATGCACTGCTCCTAATTTGCTACAACCTGCTAATAACATCCAAGTGCCACACTGCTCATTCATTTTGAGTTAACTCCTGCAGTTCACCACAGCAGCCAGAGGATGGCACCATGCACAACAGCACCAGTTTCCCTCTACAGCAGTGAGAAACTACAGGATTTCTCATGCTAACACTGGGATAGTGTCACTGAATAGGACTTATCAGGTTCTTTATCTGCATCAATAGAACAAAATTAAGACATTACGCAAATTAACTAGAAATAATGGTGACTTAACGTTTTTGTTTTCCAGTTTTACATTGTTCCAGAAGGACCTGTCCCTTCCCCCCACAGATAATGTAAAAACATAACCCCTGTGACTATTATACTATTATTAGAGTATTTTTTAATATACAAGCAGGATTTTACTGATGTATGCTAAAAGGAGAGCTAACATTTAGCTATTTTCTGTATACAGTATACTGATTAATCTGCTGATTATTTGTCCATTAATTCGGTGATTGTTTGGGTTGTGAACATTCTGAAAATAGTGAGAAATGCGTCACAATTACGCAGACACCTTCACAACAGTACAACCAACAATAAAAACAAAAAAACAAAGACCCTTCGCTGTTCAAGTTACCATCCTGACAAACCATTCACCAACCGCTGCCCCTTCCTTCCTAATACCCCAAAATAAGATCAAAGTCACACCAAAGCAACAGGTCCAACAAAACCATTCACAATAAGAGTTTTTTTTCCGCTCATTTCCTGTTTTTGTTTCCTGCCAAAATCTAAAAAAATTGAAAAAACAACAACAAACAAACCACCGCGCTGCAATGTGTTTCGGGTGATATACTTGGCAGTGAGTGCATAAGTGGACAGGGAAAGTGGAGAGCTGCCTCATTAGTTTCAAATACAGTGAAGTCAAGATCTGATCCTGTGTGCCAGAAGGAGGAAATGAGCAAATATAGGGACATTATTGGGAATTTTGATGTGAGGTTTTGTTTGTCGGACACACAGATGGGCTTCATTTGGGACAAAATTACAGCAACCAGCTGGCAATGAGCGTTTATTACTTAGTCTGACACATTTTGAAAAACATTTAAGGACCATACCGCAGATTTTTGCGTATTTTAGCACTTTAACTACAAATCAAATAGGTAACGCTACTTCTAAGCATTTTCCAAAACATACACATAAACATACAGTATTAAGAATGTGTGATTGCAGATTCAAGCAGGAAAGAGTTTTCGCAGTAGAGTGAGAACACCTCATTGTTAGTGCATTTATGTATGGTAATTAATACATGGTTACAGTGAGGGAGTTTTTTTGTTTTTTTTTCCTACCACAATGATGTGAATGCAGCATCTGAACCTTAGCAATAGCGAGGCTAAGATTTTAAGCTTTTCCTAAGGATTGTGCTGCAGAACAGACCACAAAATCACCAGATGGATGTTTCCTCAGGGATCATTAATTTTCACTCCCCTACAATCAGCCTATTAAATTATGCCTTTTTTGTTTGGAGAGGGTTCATCCTCTGGGGAGCATGTGGAGATTTTGGTCCGATGGTAACACAAATGAAAGGTCATGTCAGTATAATAATTATAAATCATCCTCTGGGAACTGTGACTATTCACACCAAATAACATCTCACAATAATTTAATATCTTATTTGCAACAGCTAAATTAATATTAGTAAAATACTTTTTTCAAAATGTAATGCCACCGACAAATTAAAGAAAATTAACCGCCGACTATTTTGAAAAACGTTTGGAAGTAATTTTTTCATGTAAAAATGCAAAACATTTCATGGCTCCAGCTTCAATAAGGTGCAGATTTGCTGCTTTTTCTATAAATCTTTCAAACATTTTAAATATATATATATATTTTTTTATAATTTTGAATCAGTCAGACAAAACAAGCATTGTAAAGGTGTCACGTCTGGCTCTGGATAATTGTGACAGCATTTCTTATATTTCTTGAATATTTTACAAACCAAACAATCAATCAAGCAGTGGAGAAAATAATCAGCAGATTAATTCATAATGAAAAAAATCTTTCCTTTCAGTCCCATACTAAATATTTTAAAATTAGCTCCACCTCAACGAACTACAGCAATAAAATTGGTATAAGAGTCGCATGGGGCATTTTTTATTGAGTAGTTTGAACACAGTATTTAAAGTTATAAACTTACATACTTTTACTTCAGTGAGATGTTGAGTGTCGGACTTTTACTTGTAACAGAGAATTTAAAAGATTTTTCCACTACTGTGCTAAGCTAGGCTAGTCCTGACTTTAGCCCCATAGTTAACACACAAATGTTAGCATCTCTTCTGCCTATTGGAAAAGAAAAAGAATTGTGCAAGAGGGGCATCTTTAACTTTTAGCGCTGTATTTACTTTTGACATTGGAATAAGACATTATTCACTCTTACTGTATGTCAAAATGTTTGCAAGTAAGATGTGAGATTGAGCAAAGATACAAAATGATATGTCCAATCATCTGCTGAAGCGCTGAAAACACAACAAGGGAGATCAACATGAGCGACAACCTGCCACAAACAGACTCATCTAAACCTTGTTCAGGTCAATCTACCTTCGACATTTTTACGTCTCGGCTCGCTTCCTCTATAATGACAATCATGCGTGTGTGACGATAAGAGGTGCACACGAACACACGCCCTTGCATATCTAATGATGGCATTTATGACCTCTATGGCACAAGAGGCAGAAGAGACAAAAGGCAGCGAGGCTTGAAGTGCTGCACCAGTCATCATTAGCACATCACAGCCAGGTGGTGAGTGTATAGCCAGACAGCGAAATGCACTTCAACTGTGAACATTTGTATATGCATACAGCAGGTTGTCGGGAGTGAATGGTGGCATTTACTCAGGTGCTGTGGTTTGAAACGGCGACAAAATGATAATTGAAAAGAATGCATGCATCTTTTTTGCATCAGTTCATGTTTTGCTCTTTAAAAAAATGATGCTACCCACATGACAACAACCAAAATCTACTGTCACGGCCTCCAGCGCTACCAGTGTACACCAGGTACTCAAACAGCTCCTAGAGAATAAGTTTTATGTTAGAGCTAAAGCTAAGCAGAGTATTTTTTATGTACTTTAGAACGTGTCTGGAGGGGAACTTTAATTATACAAGGTCAGGAGCCAATGGACCCTGCCAAGGTCACCGCTGTGTCCGAATGGCCTGTGTGAGGAGCTGCAGTGTGTCCTGCATGGGCTTGCAAACTTTTATCAGAGGTTCATCTGCAAATCCAGCTGCCTTGCTGCTCTGCTTGCAGCCCTCCTGACACCTGAGGCTGCCTTTATAGAACTCAACTGCTGTTTTGTCTAAGCCCCAGTCCTCATCCGACCATATCCAGTCCTTCAATTCGATTGAGGGGGTGTATGCCTCACTGGAGTAGGTGCAGTTCTTTTTCAAAGATTCAGCCATGTGCATTCTTCTCAGCTAGACTCTCTAATGTGGCGAACACTTGCCGTTTAGCAGACTCTGGAGTACCGACGCCACTGATTGTCAGGCAGTGACCAACCTTTCATCATATGGACGGATCATAAGAATCTCTATCCAATCAGCTAAGCGGCCAAATTCACACCAGCCAACGTGAGCTTTGTTCTTTGGCACAGTAGATTTAAGTTGATTATGATTTACTGTCCAGGTTCCCTGAACTTCCAACCCCATGCCCTCTCAAGAACAGTTCGTTGCTGAGGAGACTGGTTCTACTCCGGATCCCATCCTCCTGTCTACCTGCTTTATTGTCACCGTCACCTGAGAGATCAAGTCACTGGTGAAGCAAGCTTAGAGTCAACAGCCTGACCCAGGTAACACTCCCCCCAACTGCCTGTTTGTCCCTTACTCTGTCAGGCTCTCCACTGAGCTCAGTCAACTCGTCTCACCTGCCATCCTGGTATCAACGGGACCCTTCCCATCCTCCATCAATGGTTCTTGCGGCCTACCATGCATGCCAACACTGGTCCTTCATCTCTGCCTGTTCGGTCTGCCCAAAACAAGTCATCAAAGAAGCCCAGCTCTTTCTTTACTCTCTGCCAGTCCCCAACTATCAATGGTCCCATGCTGCCTTGGATTTCATCATCGGTATCCCTCTGTCTGAAGGTGAAACGGTCATACTCACCGTCACAGTTCATTTTTTCAAAGCTGGTCATTTCTTTGCTCTCCTTTCTGCTTGAGTGGACCTCGTGGTGGACCATGTCTTTCATCTCCAAGATCAGTCATCAGACGTTGTGTCTAAGGTCATGGTCAGTGTTATGCACTGCCCTGGGAGCCACTTTCAGCCTCTCTTCTACGATTCCCAAACCAATAACCTAACAGGGTGGGACAATGAGGAACTAAAGGTTGAGCTCCTCTGCATTGCCTCTGTCATCCTGTCCAACTGGAACTCTCAGCTGCCCTGGGTAAAGTATGCACAGAACTCCCAGCCCAATGCCTCCTCCTCAGGTATGTCTCCTTTTCTCTGCTTACTCGATTACTCCCTGCACAGGATGATGAAATCTGACTGTTCCATCAGTCCAGACCCACATGCGCTGCTGTTGCAGGACCTGGACGCTCGATATGTTGGTACCTTTGAACTTGAATCATCATCAATCCTAGAACTCCCTGCCTCCCTTAGTATCTGACCCACTTTCCACGTATCACAAGTCAAACCACCTGGACCAGTCCTCTTTCATCCACAACCTGCTCCTCCTCCACCAAAGATTATTGACAACCATCCTGCCTACACACTTTGGGGCTGCTGGATGTGTGCCTGCAATATCAAATCAAATCAAATTTTATTTATATAGCGCCAATTCACAACAAAGTTATCTCATGACACTAAACATGTAGAGTA
>JBBPCS010027243.1:0-23362 GCA_037974645.1 Hollardia meadi
CACACACACACACACACACACACACACACACACACACACACACACACACACACACACACACACACACACATTTTCTACAGGGCAGCATGTTGTTTAAGTTTAAGATAACTGATAGCAGGACATCAGATAGTGTACTGTTAAGATGCCTTTTTTTCATTTCAGGTTAAATGAGGTCAAAATGATCCAACACTTTTAAGAGACAAACTGTTGTACGGTGGCAGTGAGAGCTCAACGCACTAAGAAAGCACAACCAAAAAACAAAAAAAAAAGACAAGCAAATTAAGAAAACACCTTCACCACTTTGACAAATTTGGCATTTAGTGAAGATGCAGTCAAAGTGAGAAAATGGTGGTTTGCAATGAAATGACTTATGGGACAGCCCAGTCATATTTCTAGGGCGCCAAATTCCACAATTTTTAATAGGGCTTTAATTTTTGTTTCGTCTTATACCAGTAAAGGGTACCTTTTGCATCTGTATGAGATGCACTGGAAGTTAAACGACCTCCAGTGTAAACCCATCCACATTGATATGAGACGATCCAAGCAACTGCACAATGCCACATAATTTACATCGCCAAAAAAGTCCTAAGAGGGGTAAAGTTCAGGTTTGAGAGGTGGGAAACACACACAACTGTCACTCACATCACATAGTTTGCAACCGGTGTAACACTAAACATCCCTGATACTTTGCTAAACCTGAAACGAAAATGTTTTTGCGCCTGAACTACAGTGTCAGGCTTTGTGGCAGGAAGACTTTGCACAACACAGGGAACCTTGGATTTTTGTATCTGACAACCTGGGATGAGAAGGCCTTGTACATGAGCAACCGCAGTCATGGTTCAAATAAATCAACATACACTTTTGGTAGGAAATGGAAAATGAATAGTGGCCCCTTTATTAAAGTCTGACTTTAATTTAACCATCTATCCACAACCTCTGCAACCTCCCCTCTGGCAGACTTTGTAGCTCTACAAAAGTGTCACACTACTCCCTCTACAGCTGCTAGAGGACTTTGTCACTTAAATGAAAATATATTCTATATATATTATTATATATTATATTGGGGCATTTGCTTCAATGGCCAATGCTCTAGTTTTTCATGGTAGGACAGTCTCAGGTGCACAGTAAGTTGGTAACCAATTGATTATTGTGTATAAAATTTTTTTGCCTTAGAGTGGCACAAAATGGAGCTCATTGAGAGGTCCTGGATTGGATTCATCTTCTGGGAAGCATGGGTGTGTTCAGTCAACGTCATCTGTTAATATGCATGTACATTCATATTTTCAGTGACTGAGTGGATAGTGATATAACACTAGTATCTATTCTCTGTAGATAACGGTCCTCCTCAGCACACTTTATTGAAATCTGGCCATTAGCTCACTGACTACCTTGTAATGGATTAAAGGGTTAGAGAAATTTTGACGTGATGTTGTTGGTACACGGGGTAAAGTGCTGGTCAAAAATGTTACATCTCATCCCCAAGTGGAGCGTGATATACATTAATGCTGCAGTAATCTGACCAGTAGTAGCCAAGATATCTTGCTGTGGCCCAAAATGACAGATCAATTGTTAGGCTTCAGCACTATCCAGAATAAGATGTAATGGAGCACCCCTGACCGCACTCCTGTCAGACAAGACACTGTGGGAAGTTTTGAGTTAAGTATCAAGCTGAATGAAAAATCACAAAGCAGAGACAGCCAGACTGTTCTATGTTTAACCTATATCTTCTGCCTCTCATGTCCCGCTGATAACCTGTAGTGTAATGATAAAAGTTGTCAGCGCGAGCAAGCACTGTGTGCGGTTTCTGTCGCACTGCAGGATTTCCGCCACTGAAGGTCACAACAGCTACGTCTCAGAATTGAAGACTCACAACGGGCGGAACAGACTGGGCGGCGCACTCGGGTGTCACGCCATTACATAAGTGAGAGCACAAAAAAAAATGAAAATGTGACAGAACGCACTTCAAGCAAGAGAGATGGACAAAGAGAGCAAGAATACTGTACAGCAAGTGTCCACTCCAGTCCTGACAAGAGAGTGAGCCATGTTGAAGAGCATTAGGGCTGAAGTTAAAGAGAGCACTGACCTGACAGATCTTGGTGAGTAACTGTTGTCTGCTGAGCTCGATAAATAATGGAGCAGAATTTGAGCTCCTACAGATATGGGTGGTGAACTTGCTCTCACTATCTCTTCACTCTCACGGCTTCTTGCACCGCGTCTGCTTTTGTGGGAACTCGTGTCTCGGAGATGACCTTTCGTTCATTATCCTTACATTACATCTCTTGCATTTTTCATTGTTGAAGACGTATTAATAATCTTTCCCTGAGATAGCGTGGAAAGTTGCTCGCACAAAGCATCAGAATTAACATAACACTCTGTGATACCTTTTATAATTATTGGCGGAGTAGCCTTCCTTTTTTTTTAATAAAACACAAATCTGCCTCTGACTTTAGTCAGTGAGTGAGACTGCTTGTTACGATACCTTCTGTAAAAGAATGGTTTAAATCTGCAATTCATAGTGCATTTTCATTATTAAATAGAACTACATAAACCCTTCAATCCATTTAAATATGAAAGATTCCGAATTTAGAGTATCTTACTTGTACGGGAAGGACTGGGAAAAAAAGTGCTTTTGGGCAATATTAAATCATAAAATGACTGTAGTACTTTTCTGGGAACAAAGTAGACCCCCATACATCTTGTTGAATTCCTCAGAGAGAGAACATTCAGCACAGCGCTGCCTCACATAATACATATTATTTGAGTTCAGTTCTTGAGGAAACAAATGGTCTCTCTCCCCGGCTGCTGTAGACACTCTCAGTGTTTGTTTAGGATGATTTTTTTTACTGGCCTCCACTGAAAACTAACCATAGATAAATAGAGAGCCCTAGCAGCAACGTACAAAGGCATCCTCATCCATTCACACTAGGATTATATGTGCAATATTCTCATACTGCAGTTCTGATATCAGTTGCCAGGGAAAAGTCTCAGCTGCCCTTTTGTGGCTGCGACTATAACATCACGGAGAGGTGGTAAAAGAGCTGAATGACAGACGGCTTAATCGGAGCAAAGATTTTTATTCCAAAAACAGATTTGAAATGGCAGCTTTTGATCACAGGAGACAAATTATAACATAAGACAGTTGCAAGGACAGTCATGAAATTAAGTGTTTGCAAAGCTGGAAACACTCTTAGCACATTTCAGTGTAAACAAAGAATTACAAAGGATCTGTAGCATTTTGGAAATAATTCAATTTAACTTTGGACTTCTGTAATACAGTGGCAAACAATTAACTTTGGTTCAGCTGATTCTGACTCATTTCGATTGTGCTGCTGTGTTTGACATAATTAATTATACTCTTCAACTGAGTGCATGCATGGGGATGACAGAGATTGCTTCACAGAGGCTGACTTTTTATCTTATTGATATTCTTGTCTTTAAACTGAAATTGATTCTCTCCATAATCTTGTCACCACCTGTTAAATGTGCCTACAAAACATACCGCTTGAAATCCTGGCATGTTGAACAATAAAAACAACTTTCAAATGAATAATTCATATTAAAAATAAATCATCAGCAATGTTAATAGAGCAAACTGTTGAAATGAAATGACACTTATAAGCTGCAGGATTTACTCAAGATCATTTATTCGATGTCAAACCTATCTAAAAACAGAAGCAGAAATGGAAGTGTTAAGCCTATAAACACACATAGAAAATGTATTAAGTTAGAATAACTTGTTTCTTAAAGATCACTTTTTTGATTAAAAGTTGTGTAATCAAAACTTGTGTATAATTTTTTTCCCTGTGTATCCACTGTGATCCATCCAATCATATAAAGTGTGTTCACTCTGATTGGGTCATACTTCTTACGGTGCATCGTCATCAGCCCAGCATCTTTGAAAACGAATAGTGTTAATCATCTCATTGTGTTTCAAAGCCATACTGTATGTGGTTTCCGAGTGGCCACTTTTAATTAGTCAACCTGAGGATTGTTGTTTGTGCTAACTGTTTTGCCATTAGCTTTCAAAAATCCATTTACTGAGATGAGCATAATATGCCTCAGCTTCATTAAACACCAGTGGCTATATCACACTCAAGACTAAACTAAACATGCAGTGGGCCTAAAGTCATTTAGTAGGTAGACTTAAGCCATTTTTTTTTTTTTTTTGCAAACTTGTTAGCTGGGAGATCAAACAAAGGCCTTAAAGCTAACCCATGTTCCAGCTTTGTGACAGGTTGTGATAGCCTGTTGTATTAGACCATTAATTCACTCAATGACATCTGTTGGAAAGACATCCTGATCGCTGTTTAGCAAAAACAAATAAAACTGCATACAATTATTTTCATATCCGCTGGAGGGCAGACCACCAAACTGTTGCCTTAGGACAGTGGCTAACGTGTAAGCAAACAATTGCCTATTCACACACCTAACGGTGCAAAATTAGCATTCATAATGATTTGTGTTTGCACCTTGATGAATATTAGGTGCATAATGGTGCATGTTAACCCATAGGTGCCACCTGTCAAAAGCAAAGAAAACTAGACAAAACTGTCATCACAATTATAACGTGTTTACATTTTAGCCTAGTCACAATAATAGCCTAACGCTAAATCAGCATGCACAACTTGTAGCTTGTAGCCAAATAATAATGTCAGCCAAATTAATGTAATGTAATGTACAGTTGATACATTGATTCATACATACTGTATATATTTCTTTTGTCATACAGATTAGTGGAGCCTTAAAGGAGGTAAACAAAGTAGCCTAATGTTAACACATGAAGAAAGCCTTTAACTAAGAAGTAATTTAATAACCATGAGACTACAACAAGTTGTTTGTACATACTGAATGTGTCCTTCCTGGTTCGAAGACAGCACTTTGTTTTTGTCACAGTTTGACATGTGTATCTGAGTGTAAGTAAATCCTTGAGTCCTACATCATTTTATCTTTCCATCTTATCTTTCATTCAAGCCTCCTCCTCTTCTCTGCTATCTTTTCTTTTCTTCTGTCCTTCGGCACATCAGAATTTTCTTTAGGCAGCCATTTCTTTTCATTGTTAACTTACAGTAATTGTCTTGGGCAGTCAGGCTCAGCACTTTTACGAAGATATCTGACGTAGACTGGAGATGCAAGAGGGACCAGAGGCTATGTGCACTTCAGTTTCAGTGGGGAGGGGGGGTGGAATTTCGGGATTGTCTGTGTACCATCGCTGATTGTGCCCGTAGGCAAACAAAATAGCATATTCTTTTATATTAACAGTAGTTATGAGTCAGTGACTGAGGTAAAGAAAAAACAAAACATAGTGTCAGGAAGAGGATTACCTTAAGGCGATGAGCTGGCTTACTTAGTTAAATAATAATAATACACACATAATCTGTAATATACAATACATCAGTTTTACTTTTGAAGACACAAAAAACCTTAAAGATTTATAGCGAAATTATGCTTTAAAATCAAGATCAGCTCGACTCTACACTCGAATGAAATATTTCATTTTACAGATCAAGCGAAACAACAAAGCCACCGGGGGGAAACAATAACCCTCCCTTACAGCTACAATTAAATACATTCACACAGACAAATCAGCTTGTTTCGGTTTTGTTATGTATCAATTCACTATATTGTTAAACAGCAGTGCTTGGAAGGTTTCCCTGAGCCAAATCCAGTGCAATCTATTTCCTATTTGAACACATTAAGACTGTATACAGTGTAAATACACTACTTTAAATTGCACTGTTTTATGCATTATCAAAGTAATTACAAAGTAAATAATTACACATTATCCAGAGCTATATCACTGGTTTGGATTGCTGTTGAGGCAACTGTTTACCTGATGTCTCCATTTTATGAAAGATCTCAAGGACCAATGTGGAATGTGTGCATGCCATTTGTAACAACTGTATTGTTTTGTTTTTTGTGGTATGTCACCAGCTGAAGTTGAAACTCCTATGCCCCAAATTTAACAGTGTGTGCTCAGTTGCAAATTGCTAAGGAGACACCTGCTTTGACCTTGTCTGATCACATCCTCAGTAATTGTTCAGATATATTTAGCTAGGCCCAGTGTCTGGTTTGTTGTTTTGTTCCTCTATATGTGACAGTGCTGCAAAGCCATATTATGTTAGTCATGCCTCGGCAGTAGTGTTTGCTTTCTCTCTGTACCATGCTGTGTGGTTTTCAGTAAAGCACTTTTTGAACTAAGCGTCTGTCTCTGTACTCAGTTCCAAGTTTTCCTCTAGTTATAGCAGGACCCAGGTATCATGAGGGCTGAGCAGCGATTGACCAGGTTTCTGGCCTTTTCGGTTTCAGGTCAAAGCCACTGGTGAGCAGAAGGCATAATTGAACTCCCTTTGAGGAGGGATTATCAATGATTAGAGTGACACAGGAGGACAAATTGACAAGCTGGAGGGCAAGCATGGCAGAGCTAAGACAACTGTCCAGCCGCTCTCTAACGACACCGGCTTCTAGCCCCATCACATGAGCAATTAGGTTCAGTCTTCCCTGTCCAGAAGTTCAAAGTGAGGTGAAGAACACAGTGCAGACATAAAGTGAGGCATGGGTGTTTGTCACCATCATGTGTCAGGCAGCAGAAGAGTGGAAATGTTTACTAGCTTCCTATTAGAAATCTTGATAGCCCTCTCTACCTACCAAGCTTACGATATGATTATTAGATGGTAGTGTTCTATTCTGAGCTATTCGTCCATTATGTCTAATCTCACTGACAAGATCAATTTTGAAATTTGTCGGAGCACAACAGAGAGGTTTGACGCCTTCACTCTCTTCTTAGGAACTCAATGGCCAGAGCAAAGTGATTCAGTCACTGAGTATGTGTGCAGGGTCTTAAACAGCAGAACCAGGATCAGCAGCTCCCAAACAAGGTGCCGGTCCTCATGGCTTGCACAACCACGGGTCATATTGATGAATATGTATGCTTGCTTTCCTCCCTCTCATTCAATGGCTCCTGTTCCCAGTCTGCTGTTTGCTTGCATCAATACCTCTTCCTCTCTGGGCTCTTGACCTAACCTCCCTGAAATTGCAAAGTGTTTGTGTGTTCCAGATAAATGCTTAAATTTCTGCATCTACTGACCTTGCAGAATTTTGAACAAACACCATGTATTCAACAAGGAGTAGCCATAAAGTATTATTTTTATTTTTGTTTTATAATTTTTTTTATTTATTTGTGCCTTTTAAAGCACCCTAGGACACCTAACAATACATAAATATAACAATAATAATAAAAAGTTAAAAACCAAAGGTTAAAATTACATACAGAATTCAGAATTTCTTTTTTGTGTTTATTGGTCCTTCATGTCATTGCATCATTGCCTCAACGTGGCATTACACTGATGTCCAAATGTATATATGGAATCCATCATATGACTTTCACTTAAACGTACAGTATGTAGTTTGCTGATAGGGGGTTTTCAATGAAAATAAAACTTGTTAGTCGCATGAGATGATAGGAGTTGTCTTATTTGTTAAACAACCACCATTTCCGAAGAAAATCTATCTGACATGACTCGGGCGGACGGGAACACGAAAAAGCTAATGTTAAAAGTTTTATTAATGTTACCTTTAGTCACGTTCACCAACTTCATTCCTCACTCTCTGACTCTCCTGGAAGTGTCAACAACAGGCGACCAAATGAAATCCACTGTTACCTAGAATACAATTACGGATTTAACACTGTTGGAATAATTTGAGATAAGTGCAACTGAACAAAAACATTTTTATGTGCAAATGCTATAATGTATCTTTAAGTTCCTGATTGCCTGTATTGCCAGTTAGTGGATATTTGTCATCTCCATCAGCCCTCGGCCTGGGCCAAAACGTTTGTGAGATTTATGGCCGCCAATGCGTCAGTAAGTCCAAGCCTTTGCAGAGCTCCGTTAGCTGTTTGATCACCCGGTAACAAACCAAGAAGCTGCGCAGAGGCTGTATTTACTGCACAATATAAAAGGCACAGTGGCATTATCAAGTTGCAGATGCTGCCTGTAAAGCATGGCTGCTTCTTCACTTCCTTCCTTGTGACCTCACCAAACTGTATCGTCTCTGGACCAGGAGATAAAAGATGAGCTGTTATCGTGAGAACAACAGGATGACCTGGCGATGATGAATCTTTTGCTCATCTGTGTTGATCACTGCATTTGAGAGGGTTTGGCCAGCCACCGGCATCTGTCAAACGTGTCTTTTCTTCCATCCTTTCTGCTTAAGAAATAGATGAAATCACAGGGATTCATCTCTTAAAGCAAGAATATCTCTAAGAGAGGAGGTTGCTGCCTTCACTCTGTCTGCTGAAACATAACAGACAGGACTGTTATGTTTCCATTAAACTGCTCAATCCAATTTCTCGGCTCTCACACATGTCATATCACAGATGGAGATCCTGTGCACTGGCCCTCTGTTGACTGTTGATACTATCCTGCCGTCTCTCTGCCTTGTACTTATTCAAGGTCAGCTTCTGGACTTCACTCCTTTGTGTAATTGTGTCTAGTCTTGGTGCACTGCACATAGATGAGGTATAAGTAGAAAATAAAATGTTAAGGTGTTTAGAATCAATAGAACTCCACTTCAGATGCCCTTGCTATGTTCCAGCTCTTGTCTTTTGTCTCTAATGCTTTTTGAGCTTTTTCCCCCACGTGATGTCATGGGATGGCATATGAATAGTACACCACGTTTTAGGTCATTTTGCGTGTCATTTAACGCCACAGGAAACGACAACGTCAGGTAATTTCCATCATGTGAAATTTGTCTTAGTCACATGACCTACTGTCGCAGTTTGGGTTTAGGTTTAGGCAACAAAATAACTTGGTTAGGTTTAGGAGAAAATAAATGATGGTTTGGGTTCAAATCAGTTTAGTTGTGTTACGTGCGTCACATATCTTACGTTACTTAAGTGACTTAAGTAACAAAACATTACGTAACTTTCAGACAAGAATTAACGCCAGTCAATATCAACTTTCAGTTTCACTCAGGACACAAACCTCGGTCTTCTGGGTCAGGGTCCACTGCTTGTTTGGTCCATCCACCTCTCCAACCTCCTCCAAGTGCGGACTTTCTCGCTCTTTTTACTTAATCATCTTACATTGTTTTCTGCACCACATATTTGCTTAAAAATTACACGCACGCAAACACGCAAAACGACTTAAAACACTGATGTGTTATTGGTGACGGTTTTCCCCGTTTTTCCTGGTTTTAATGCGAAACTCTGATGTATGCATAGAATTCAAACGTAAGGCTGTCAAACTAAAATGTGCTAGCATTTTGGTTTGCTGTTTGATTTAACATTTTCACAGCTGTTTCAGGCAGAATTTGTGTCAAACACTGTTTAATATCAGAACTCCAAAATATGGGTTATTGATTAGCTATATTGGTACTTATGCTATGTTTCATGTCATACATGGGATTTGTATACAACTACTACTCTATTTGTCCTGGTTAGTTGTGTTGATGACACAGCAAAGTCATTTCAATAAGGTGCTGCTCTCTCCTTGGCTTGTTGGATTAATGAAGATTTTCCTGCCTCTTTAAATCCTTCTTCCAGGAGTTCACTCTCCCCTCTGTCTCATAATTAAGTCAGTATATGAGCCGTAAAGGCTAAACTCTCCTGAAATAAACCCTGAGAATTCTTCACCATCTGCTCTTCCCCTCTTCCTTCTCCACTGTGGCCTCCCACCATCAGAGCTCTGGCCACCCCTGCTAGACTCCCTCCCACATGTTTACAGGAGGGAAATCAGTATCCACAGTCAGAAAAAAAAATGAAATTGCTGTAGTGCAGAATGTATGTCGGGGATCTTCTTTTCTTATTTTCTGCACTTATTTTTTCATCAAATAATATAATATTATCTTTAATTTCCGAACAGAAAGTACTTTGAACTGAAATGCAGACTGTGTTAATGGGACTAAGGTGGGCTATTTTATTTTAAAACTTGAGTTCTAACATCACAGCACCAAGAGAGATCCCAGTAGATAGTCTGTCTTAAAACAATTATAGCCAATTGTCAATCATTGCAACAATTTCTGCTTGGTTTAATAATTTGTCCAGTTCATACTTGTCATTAAAGCTTGACAAGCTCACTGGTTAAAGATTAGTCTAGAGTCACTGGTTTTATATAATTGTCATTTATCAAAAGCAACCATATGTCCAGTTGCTGACAGGTTTCTGCTCTCAAGCACAATTCTAACTGATGTGACATTTTTCACCACAGCTTCTTCAATCTCTTGTTTACAAACACACTAGCCAGAGTCATATTTCCAAAAATAATAATTATTATTATTTCAGAGTGAACAAATTGAGTTCACAAGCTGTCTGTCTCAAGTATGTGTGACACATACTCTGATAGCTGCACAGGAAAAAGACAGAACAACAAATTGAGATTTGTTTTCATCAGTGGTATTTAACAGAAAATGACATGAAAAATTTCATTTATAAAGGTATATTCTTACTCATCCAATTTATTCTGTCTCGAGGGAGAACAATGTTGTTTCGGTTTAGTGTGTTAATTAACGTAGAAAATACAAAGAATGTGTCCATTCTGATGCTTTAGAGCCACACGGGTTAATCTTCTATAGGATCTTTAGTGTTGTGGTCCGTAAAGCCACAGTAACATACAATCGCTGTGTGCCTCCCTCGGGTGCAGCCCTCAGTGAAGCGTCTCACGTCAGTTGTGCCCAGGTGAAATATATCAATATCTGCAGGCTGATAACCGTTTAAGCCAGTTCGATCTCACAGCATCACAGAGCCAATCCTTCACCTTTATTCATCTGGCTGGCCTTCGTCTGCTCCTGTCTGACCCAAGCCATTAATTACCCTGCAGCTGGATCCAAACACTGGCAACAACACGCAGCAAGCACGCCACAATAATAGAAACTGATGAGGACTCACTGGCTGTGCTTCTACGCTGGGTACTCCTGGGCTAGGCTGTCATGATTTTTATTTTTTGTCATACATCTGAAGCTATGCCTCCCTAAGCTTCCCTGCACTGCTCAGCCCTTGCTTGTATATGTTTTGTCAGGAGAAATAGGTTCATACTTCCTTGATGTTGTAGCAGCGGATGTGCTGTGGCATATTGTGTGTGTGTGAATGTAACACAAACAATGATAAAGCCTTTATCTCTTTTGCTGGAAGAATCCAAGGTACTCTTTGTAGCTGCAGCAGCTATACATTTCTTCAAAACCACTTTTGTAAAAGGTTGAAATGCCGCTCTGAGACCAGTGCTTTGAAAACCGCTGAGAAAATTATCAGAAATTTTTTTTTTGAGGAGCAGACTTGGTGACTCAGAAGTTTGTCATTCTGTCTCTCATGTGAAGATGTTTTTCTTTATTTTGACACTGTACATGGGGATTGGGTTTGTGGAAACATAACATAACAAATTCCATGATAAGTCACCATATCCTGAACACACTGCCTTTTTATAATACATAAATGTACACATAAATTGCCAAACTTTAGAGATACTTTATAATGTATTGTACTTGAAGTTCTAATAGAGTCTGTATTACCAGTCCCAAAATGTAGTGAGCTAAAGAGAACAGCAATTGAAAGTAAATGTTTTAATGATTTTAGTCAAAATTAGCATGAAACCGCTCTTCTTGCAAGACCAAACCATATTTTGCACATGGTGACACAGGGTCTGCTTCAGCTAGTTCTGAAAGGATTTGCTGAGTAATTGAAGGGATTGATAAGGATTAATGGGGAAGTCAGAGATCAATATCATTTCCAGCTCATTTACAGCACTGCAATTACTCCTTAAAGTAAAGCCCTAAATAATTTATCTTAATTGTAAATTGATCTATTGTAAGGAATAGGAATAAAACTTAGTGATGACAGGAAATCTTTGGTAATTCTAGGTTTGGGGAACCAACAATTGCTTTGTTACTCAGACTCAGAGCCTTGCTTGCTTTGAGTTCATGAACGGTGCCCTCTCATGTCTCATAGCTATAAACAGCTTTCATTTTGATTTTCTGGGAAATATTATTTTACTTGATGCAGATTCTTCTGACCAACAGACTTGTCATTATTCCAGTGAAACAAATAATCTGTGATTGTGAAACCAAAGCAAAGAGAAAAATTAAATGGTACTGTAAGATATAGTACGGTATGTTCACAATGTAATTCCAGACCTAATTTGCTAATAGTATTGTAATTGTATTGTGACTAAGTGACATGTTGATGTTAACTGTGGTGCTATACCGTCACTGTGTTATGTACAATTAGGATACAATTACTGTTCGGTGCAGTTACTGACTTTTACCAAATGTCAGTGAATGTGGTTGTTGCTGGTGTGAGCTCTCCAGGGGCTAAGAGCCTGTCAATCGCCCCAGCTACTGATGACAGTGTTCTTTGTGAGATGGCATGCCTGTTAGTTGGCAGACTATTACAAAGACGGACTGTTGTGTCGTTCCCGTTAAATAGTCTATGAGCGAGGGGGCCGAAGCTTAGTGTTAGTGTGGAGATCACACTGTGTACAGGCAGGTTTATTATTTTGGCGTTGGCTATGGCCCAGAGTAGCCTGTGTTGAGCTAGTAAAACAAAGAGCAGTGAAACATCTAGTAGCTTTATTGCTAGTTGGATTTGGAAAGCTAATCTGGAGCAGCATATCTTTAAACTATATAATAATAAATGAGGGACATTAACAGAAAGTGTCAAGCATATTCTTCTGTCTTTTCTTTATCTTTATTTTCATATAGTTGTCATTGTTGTTGTTTTTTGAAGACTGCTGCCAAGTCTGGGAATTTTTTTTTCTTCTTCTGGATAATATCTTTTATATGTTTACATTCAGTGTCATTGAAGAAAAAATGGGGTTGTGCAGTGGTGGTGCAGCTATAATTACCGGTATTTACTATTGCTAACATGTATTTACCTGGCAAAGACTACTTTGGGTGACTGACTGTGTTTAATATTTAGACCATCTGCAAGCAGAGTTCAAAGAAATGTCGAGCCTTTCACTACATTGTGTCAAAGAGCTTCAACATGACAGGATTTAATTTACAGTTCTGCAGAAAGTACGGAGCGAGTGTTGACAGCTACCCATAAATATAGATAGGGCACTTAAACTGTAATCATAAGATTCACAAATCATAGATTATTATTTGGCTGCTGTCAATACATACTGTATGTGCACTGTATGACTGTATGAGCCCTCTCATGGACTAGTTATTTACATGGTTCTGAATTGTGCTGGGTTTTCATCTGCAGCCATTTATCTGCAGTTTCAAAAGAGTGTGTTTTCAGTTGCAAACAATATGTACAGTAAATAGGCCAAGCAACAAAGTCTACACACTCTGCTCATGAGCACTCTTCTGGGTGTCTGAACTAGTTTAACCTCCCCAAGAGTCAAGGCTTTCCATTTTTCATAGAAAAATATGTTCTATCATCGCCCATATACACAGTCGAAGGCAAAAGCTGGCATAGAAACATACATATACACATTCATAAAAATCAATACATACACATTTGCACAAACCAAAATGCATGTTTACACCAGAGACACACACACATACATTCATAAAGGTGAGTAAGCAGCCACCTGTCTTCCCCACAGATCTCAGGTATCGGTGAGTTTGCACGTCCATAGCAGATGGAAGCTAAGGCTTCCAACGGCTCAGTTCAACTGGGTTTATAAAGGCACCATGGATCAAAAGCAAACGTCTGGAGATACCTGTTCAGGAGCAGACAAAGAAAATAAAGTATTTGAAAAAGGCAGATAATTCAACAAGTCTTGCCCTACAGGCTGAGCCTGTTGTACTCAGATTTAGATCCAAGCCCACGTGAAAAGCCATAGCATCCAAAAAAGTTAAGTGTCAGCTTCTGAACAGCATTGCCTTCATGAAGCCTTCATCTCTGAATTTTGGCTTCCTTAATTCAAAAAGCTGCCTTTTGTCAACACAACAGTCAGGTCCTCAAAACCAGTTGTTCAAAAAGCAAATGAAAGCACCGCAGCGCACACAAGCAATGTCAGCTAGTGACAAAGCAGCCTGCAGAATACAAAATGTAGTAAACAAGACAAAGCATGCAAAACACGAGTATGATCCTTGAACATGGCTATAAAAGATGCATGAGCAAAGAGGAGAAAACAATGACTTCACCTGCCTGTAACCTTACAGCTTTGCAGCAGTGGAGCGAGAAGGGTGAAAAATTTTCATTTCATCTCCTTGAAAGATCAATAATAGCCAAGTGAATTTCATGCCTAAACGTGTCTGCGAGACTCTAAAAGGAATCCCCAAATCTCTCCAAGTTTACCTCCTGGGTCCTCTTTGCTTCGAATGCAAAGACCATCTACCACAAGTCTTGACTAGCTGGCTGGCCAGAAAGCTAAACAACCAGATTGAGTGATGGCTACTAACTTTAGCTGGTATCAGCCAACTATCTCGCAAAGCAGATTATGCCTATGTTTTTGTTTTGTTTTTCTAATGCAATTAAGCATTTCTAACAAATTGTAGGTCACTTTCATACATTTGAATAAAGGGTTGATCCTCTACTACCACTTCAGCTGCACACCATTAAGCTTTTCCCTGCATCTCCTTCAGCATTGATAAAACAGTGTGCTGTGTGCGTTAGAGGTGTATGGATCGATACAGAAATAACAATATTCCCAATCTTGAAACATTTCTGTTGTAGGATTGATTTTCATATTAAAAGATTGATTTCTAAACTCAATCATTTGGGGTAAATATGAATTTCAACAACAGGGACCGTGGAAAGTAATTATGCTATCTCCAGGATCTAGTCTAAATAATCAGCCCATTCTCATCCCCAGCTCCTCAGTTTTGTCACAGCCCCTCATCCAGATGCACAAGGTATACCCTTTTGCGTCAGGCAGAGACGCACAAGGGTTTAATATACAAGCAATGTAAAGCCGCCCGTGTCAGTTTCCGTTTACTTGAACCGATGATGTAGTGACGTACTCTCCAAAGTCAGAAAGTGCCAAGAGGTATGGAGGTCGGGGTTGAGTGGAGGGTCACACACACTATTTTCACGTTGTGTCCTGTTTGAAACCAAGCGTCACCAGTCATTTCCTAAACCTAACCACGTGATTTTTGTGCCTAAACCTAACCAAACGTCACCGATCTTAGGCGTAGACCTGCATCAGGATAAGACACTCGTGGTGCGAGCCTTTGTGTGACGGCCCGAGACACTAAAGGGAAGTCTTAGCACATCAGCCACGGACAACAAAGGGCCTGTTGTGCTTCAGGGAAGGCTTAGCGCATCGCCGGCGACGCCAAAGGGTACCTTGCGCATCTGGATGAGATGCGAAAGGCGCATGACAAAACATCGGTATGTGATGACCTGGGATAAGAACGGGTTGAAATAGTACCAGGTTGATAGGAACTAGGCTATTTCTTCTTGTCATCCTCGCCTGTCAATAACGCTGTATTTGATGTGTGTGGGAGGGCTGACAGGTACTCTGGCAACACCACAGACCTTGTGAAGCATATGAGATTTAATCACAATACAGAATATGAGGAGGTAATGCAGCAGCAGTCTGAAAATGAGGAGAAGAAAGGTGCTGCTAAGAAGAGACAGACTTCAGTTACTGAGTCCTTTGGCACTGACAGGCATTTATCAGGTACAGAGAGAGTGTAGCTACTGGCAGAGTTTATCGCTGTCATTGAAGGTTGCGAACAGAATTTGCGTTTCTCTAGGCTTCAGTTTATGTGTTGATGTGATTCCCTGCATTCTTAATACTTTGGAATTCTGTTTTATTAAGCTACAAAGTATTGGTACCGCATTGGTATTGGCAATATCAGTATCTGATTGAAAAGGAAATCAGTCTCACACCACTAGTGTGCATGATGCAACTTTTAGGAGAATCCAATTTCAGAGGTAAACAGGGGTGTGACTTTTTCAGATATGATTACTGATGTTTACAGGAATCTTTGAATCATAAAATTATGGTCACCAGCACAGCACAGAAACCTGTCTAACTTTTAAGATGTGTATGCCTACGAATCATTTCTAGTCTGTCCAAGTCTGTACAAGTCGTGGCTCTCTGGCTTCCAGCATTCAAATAAATAAAACATAAATATCTATCTTGAAAAAGACTTGGACTATAAACCTCAGAACAAAGTACTCATCTGCTGCTGTCTAGCTTGACAGGGTACAATCTGTTTTTCCCGTTTTTTTCACTTGCTATTTTGTCTCTTCTTACGAACCTTTATGTCTCCCTCCTTTAGGAAAATGGGCTCTGTCACAAGCACAGGCATGGATGAAAAATGTAGTCACAGGTTTTAATGCTGGGCCGGTGTCAGTCGTTAAAGAAGCACTCATCGACCCGTGCTGACAGGGTTGAGCAGGGAAGTGTTGTTGTGGACGGAGGATGAGTGGTTTCGCTGTAGACAGAGCGGGTGTCAGGCGAGCACAGACAGGTCATTTCCCATCCACGTAGGGGGCCAAAGCTGCAGATTCAGCAATCCTGGATTCAGATGATGATGACAGCTATAGATGCACCCGGTTGGTTCCTCCACAAGGCCATTCTTCCTCATCAGCCTCTCAGAGGGAGAGTTCAGCCGAGTCAGCACAACATAGATAAAAATGTCGCTGTGTGGCCTCCTCGCTGTGCTCTGCTCTTGCTTTCTTCTCCGTGGAGCAAAAGCAGAGTGTGCATTTGAAAGAAAGAGAGAGAGAGAGAGAGCACAGTAATAAAAGAGAGGAAGAATAGGAAGGCTATCCTTGTGGGACACACTCACTCGGAGTCCCTGTGTCCCTCTCATGCAGATCCTGTTGCTCATCAACATGGAGGAGCACATCTGTGATTCTGGGCCCTGACATTAAATTGCATTTCCAATTTCCTTTAACAATATTTTCAACGAACCCTGGTCACAGCATGCGGCACTAATGGAATCCAAATGATAGGGAACCTTATATTTCTACGGATGCACTCGGGGAATTCAAATGTCTCAGTGTCCCAAGTTTGAGCAACGCCTCATTTTGTCAGACAATCGCATTCACTTTACAAAAGCCTCTTCGGTGGGAGCTCTTTCATCATGCTCGCTCACTAGTGTGGAATGTTTTAAACATTTGATTCAGCATAGCTCTGACTAAGTCATGAAGAAATACCAGAGTGAGAAGAAAATAAATAAACCTCTTCAGTTTTGTCACATTTTGATTAATGGTTTGATTAATAATGGTTTGTAAACATCTGTTATTAGTGGGCTATTTTCCTTTTTTTTAAGCAATATGAGGCCAGTCTGACCAATATGTATGGCTACAACACTTTTTGTTAAATTTATTTAGTATAAGTATTGTGTCCTGTGAAAATAATCTGAAGTCATAAATCATCATATCATCATAAATCATAAATTTAGTGTGGCCCTTCTGATTGAAATCAAAATGTCATAGAGGTTTCTTATTACATGGAAAGTAAATAAAAAGGCCACGTAAAGAAAGCAAAAGACCTCAAAATGTCACACAAAAAAAATAGATCAAAGTTACTTAATTGCTATGGCAACCGACAGTTCAACCTTGGCATGAAGAACAAAAAACACATAAACTGTATGATTGAGCTCGGGGAGCTTTAACACCCGAACAATCTGGAGGAGCTTGGAGTCTCTGTAAGACTATCTAACTAAAAAGGTATGTTTATGTACTTGTGTACAGGTAAAAGCTCACAGTGCCTGAATCCATGGGAGACACATCAGTGAGAAAGAAGTCCTGCTTTGCTATAGCTGGTGCTACGTGATCTCATGGAATGGCATATAAATAACATGCTACTTTTAGAACATTAAGCTTTTCGCATGTCATTTAACACTGTCCGCATTTACATGAGTTTTGGAAGTGCAGGAAAGAATGAAGTCAGTTGGCTTTCGTCATCATAGTCACATATCCTTCCTCATCCCAATAACAATGATATAATAAACACATGGCTAACATGAAATGGTCACAGTATAGTTATGATTAGGCATAAAAACTGCTTTGTTTGATCTAGGAAAAGGTTGTGGTATAAGTACTTAAGTGAGTTAAAATAGGTCAATGTTAACTTTCTCGCTCTTTATACTGTGTCAAATGTCAAGGGAAAATCTTAATGCTGTTTGCAAGACCACCAAGACAATAAAGTAGTGTGATTTGGATCATTATATCAGTGATTGTTGTAACATTTTTTCTTCTTTTAATTAGATTAAAGAGGAATTCTCTACTTTCTTTTCTACTTCCCGACCAATGTCTTCTCCATTCTCCTCCGTTCCGGTCCTCTCACCACTCACGATCTCTTTGATCCTGCGTACGTCCATGTTTGTTCTGGCCTGATAGCAAGAGTGGCATCACAAAACCGGGCTCCACCAGTTAGAGGTGATGTTGGCTTAGTATTGACAGAGCCTGTCAAGCATTTTGATGACTCATGTTAAAGTGCTTTTTTGACTAAACGGATTTGTAAAAGATGTGTCACTCACAGAGCGTTTTCCATTCCTTTATTCCCAGTGGTGGCACTCTTTGGACAAGAGCAGTCAAACCGTTATCTTTTCACTCTTGACTAATTGACAGAACCCTGGAAGGGGGCTAAATGGAAGTTAGCCAATTACAGCTATTAAGGTCAAGCACATAAATATACAAATCTCTGACATGGTGAGAGGCGGTGTGAGGGCCAGGCTCTCTTCCCTGCAGGGATCACATAGAGATCAAACACTTATACAGGGCCTGATCTTGTCTTATCGAGAAGACTGTAGCCTTTTGATGTCGGGAGACAAAGATGACTCCAGTTCAGGGAGAACAATTGGCAGTGCACAAATGAGAGTGGAAACGGCAATTTATAGAAGCAGAAAGCCTATCATTGAACACGGGTCTATGATGATCCAGCTTCACGGCGGGGTGTCCTCTGAACGTTGCACTTGCATCTGAGTCAAACAGCTGTGATGTGATTGAATCTTGCTCTCACATTTCTTGAAATAGTTCCAATTGCAGTCAGTACCTGCGTGATATTGACAGATCTGAAAAACATGTAAATTGTGTACTGCGTAACCTTCCTATTGATTTAGCTCCACCCAACAGTACATTAAATATGCACAGTTTGTACAATAAGAAATATATATATATATATAAGATTAGACAAACTCTCATATTGAAAACAGGTTATTTGTCAATGCCTTACAAAACGGTCCACATGACCATCCTAACTCTGACTCATATGATGAATAAGGCAATCACATTTGAAATCGGTGTTGTCTATGTGTTGCTTTCTTGGTGTCTACAGGTAAGGGAGGTTGCGCCATTGATTTTTGATACAAGGTTTTAGATTGATTTTATGTCACACTTATGCCCACAGTCCATACCCAGGTTTGTTGATTAAAGTCAAACTGACACAAAAATGCATATCACCAATGAAATTGCTTCATTTTTAAATATATTCAGCATTACATACCTCACTTTGATTAACAGCCTGACAGCAGCCTGCTACACAGCACAGGAACCATAACCATAGAACAACCCACAATAGTCTCCTTAACATGGATGTTATGTCTTGCCCTGCAACTAAGCTTGTTAGTGACTAAACAAACAGTCACTGGGGAGTGCCTTGCTAATTTTAGTTTGAAGGTTAGATACTGCTCCATCACAGTATGTTGAACAGCCTGTAAACTTTCAAGCGAATATTATTTTGGTTTAAATGCTAATGTGGCCCTTAATCTTTAGTACCCCTGCTAACAACACAAGGCAACACTGCCCACGGCTTGCAAGCTACAGTGCAACCTTTCCTCTCGTTCCCCTGCTGGAGGTGCGCCTGGCAGATGGGAGAATTTAGACTTGAAGGCTGTCTGTCAGGCAGCTTCTGGGCAGCTTTCTGACAGAAACCCCACAGGGCTTTCTCGCAGAAAACGCTTTCTCACAGAAAGCCTCGTCTGTCAGAAAGCATGTATTATAAAACGTCACAAATCCTGTGATGTCAGCACAGCCTTGTGGCTTAGTGGGTTGTGTTCAGGATTTGCACCTACAAGATCGGGTTTCATAACCTGATAGTGGCTCTGTTTTCCCCTTTTTTTAAGTAATTATTTCGCACTTTGGTTCGGTTTAGTCACCACAAACACTTGGTTAAGTTCAGCTACCAAAACTACATGGTAAGGTTCAGGCAACAAAACTACTTGGTTAGGTTTAGGCACCACAAATACTTGGTTAGGTTTAGGCACCACAAAAACACCAAAAAACTTGGTTATGTTTAGGAAAACATCACGGTGTCGGTTAAAAATACAGCCTTTCACAATGTTAAACACATGTGGCAATAATGTGCCTCAGCCTGCAGCCTCTGTCAATGACCCACAGACACCGACTTGCTCCTCTGACCATCTCAAAGAAAAAGTGGACCTTTTATTTCTTGTTTTTAATGGTAAAAACAATTCATTTAAAAATAAATTTACATTTTTTACTTTAAAAAATGGATCATGCATGGGGAAGTCTTTATTGTGGTCTATTTGTCATATAGTGTGGTGGGTGGTTTCAAGCACAAACACTTTGTTTACACTACTGACCCCTACAATACTGACCCCTATAATAATAATCTAACACAAGGTCTATTAGTTCTGGAGCTTTGTTTCTATTATACGGCCATCCTCAGGTTTGCCCAGCTGTCAAAGAATTGCAAACAGAGATCTTTATAAGAGACCATTGCTGTTCTTTTTCTGGTGAGGACAAATTGAGTAGACGAATCCAGTGAAGTGCCATTGTCATAAAGAACAAATAAAAGCAAATGACCTTCTCTCATAAGCAGATGGTCCATTTTTTTGTGAATCTGTGTCACTGATAAATGTTACATTATGGGCAGATGGCAGCGGACGAAGTTCTATCAAGCAGAAAATGATACAAGGTATTTCACGTAATTGCTACAAACAGATGTTTTGCTCTGTTGTCACCAGCAATGACCTCCTCAAACACATTATCATTAGATGCCAGCTCCTCTGACTGTGGCTGCCATCTTGAATTAGTGACGGCCAAGCGTGCAGAAGGCCTTCCTGTCTCCCTGTCATCTCTATGGAGACAGAGGAAGTGGATCTCGCCCACAGCTTGTGCCCACATTTCACATCTACTCAGCTTCACACCACACCATTCCTGTAGGCTGCTGCAGAGCACGATTCTGCACATGAAGCCAAGCAGACTTAATAAACATGATCAACTCGATCATCCCTCTCCATTTAGGGTTTTAAAAGTCTTCAGATAGTCTAAGTACAACAGTGGGGGCGGCAGTTTGGCTGAATATGACATGATAAAATGAGGCGTAAATGCATGCAAGCGTATTTGTAATTCAAATTTAAGTGTATTCCGCCAGACATCTCTTAAGCTGCTACCTGGCATGCACACTGTAGAGCTGATTGTTTCAGCTCTCACCATGTCCTGCACTGCTGTAGCAGAAACCAATGGGGAAGGCAACAAGGCATAAAACTGAATTGCAGTTGAATGCTTCAAAAGAGGGGAAAAAAAAGCTGTACTCCAGTCTGAGAATTTAAAGCGTAAACATATTGAAGATTCGTGGCAATTAGCATGTGACAAAGTGAGAAAATAATAAAATGGTGACTCGACATAAGTAAAAATGTGTTAATTTAACCATGCTGATGAATACAAAAAAATTGCTCTGTGAAAAAACGGCTCGTCACACATGAAAAGTCCTGGGCTGACTTGTTCTCATTACATTCACAGAAATTTGATTTCCTTTGCTCTTAATAAAGCAAGAAAAGAAACATCAACAAAGCATTATTGGGAGGTAATATCACTGGCTGCATATGGCATCGCAATGAGAAGAACAAACACAAAAAGATTATTGTTTTGACGAGCTGTTTGATGCAAGTGAAAGGAACGGGAGATTGATGGGCTGACGAAGGCAGTCAGGCCGTATTTATATCTTAACCATGACATTTAGCTTCCCCCAGTCTCAGAAAGCTTTACCTACTGTCACTGTCAAGGGAGTTCACCTGCTATACAAAGGAGAGTTTACCCTGTTTGACATTTGAAGTCAGCTCAATGGGGAGCTCCAGGTGGGAAAGGATGTAAGTAGGTGAAAGATGAACTGCGTGGGAATGAGGAGTTCACCGTTTGTCATGTAGTTATAATATAGTTACCATATCTTTGAAGGGGTGGCAGGAAGGATAGTATTCATGGAATTTGTAGTACTATATACTACAGGTTATACTACAGGTTATCACCGCAACAACATTCAAACATTCAAAGTTCCAAAACATTGGCCATTTTTAGTCTCTGCCTCAGTCCCCTTTTCTCTGGATGAAATCTTGCACCTCTCAGTAGAATGTTTTGAATGCGAGTCACTCACTCATTGTCTTTAAGCTTGCAAGGTGGCTCCGAAAATGTGTGGATAGCTTATTTGTGGAGGACAGCAGCTGTTGGGTTTACAACAGTTACCGTACGAGTACAATAGAAATACATTTGTTATTGCAAGAAAACATCAAAACGTCTCACTTATCTGTTTGGATGCTCAGAATGTTCCACCCACTGGAATCATTGATTAGATTACGGCACATGGTGGCTTAAATCAGCTTCCAGGAGCCCTGTGGAGTTTTATTGTTTTTAAACAAACGTTCTGTTTATATTTGGGATTACTCACCAAGACACATTGTGTTTCAACGGGATGTAATGGGATGGCGTATAATTAGCACGCCACTTTCAAGAACACTTGCATGACATGCCATGCTCTTTTGGTTTGTCATTTAATGGCGTCCACATTTTGTGAGTTTTGAAAATTCAGGAAAGGATGAAGATGACATTCACATACATAGTCACGTGACCTTCATAGTCATGGTAACAGTAATTACCACACGGTTAATGTGGACAGTTTAGTTTTCACTGTAATTTTCAATTTAACTATCAAAAATACAGATCCAATTAACAAAAGACATAATTAATTGCTCAGAGCTGCTGGTGTTGATTTGTAACTCTACAAAGAATAAAATATGACCAGAGTGTATAAATATATCATATTAACTTCAAATGTCATTCTAAATGTCAAGCCAAACTGCTGCTTTATCACTGATTTGTCATAAAGTCATCTTGTAAAAAAAAGAAATAACAATAAAAGCAGAATAATCTCTTTTATAGACCAACTGCCTTTGTTGATAAAGCCATAACACCTTCATTGTCATCTTTTTTTTTTTTTGCCAGCCTGCATGTCATCTTATCGTCCTCAGAGTCTGTGAACTGTTTTCTCAGCCTGGCTTTCCGAGCGCAGCGGGGAGTGGGTATCTCAAACTTGCCTTGTCAAACACAAAGTAGAAGACAGGCCAGCAACTGTGTTTGTTCAGAAAACACCATCATTGAAAAAAAAAAAAAAAAGTGTTTGCTGAAAAAAAAGTGAAAGCGTGTGACACGATAGATAGATAGATAGATAGATAGATAGATAGATAGATAGATAGATAGATAGATAGATAGATAGATAGATAG